>JAZGTK010004981.1:0-23290 GCA_036877625.1 Ambastaia sidthimunki
CTATCACTAGTGAACTGCACATCTGGGCAGATTATTATCATGTGATTACTGCTGCAGATCAGGGAAGTGGAAGCTGACCGTATAAACGGAATATGAGTGTAAACGGAATATGAGTGTAAATGGAATATGAGTGTAAACGGAATATGAGTGTAAACGGAATATGAGTGTAAACGGAATATGAGTGATTGTCACTTTACTGTATGTGAGGGAAAGAAGCGTCACATCTGCATAAACAGGCCACTTATTAAAATAAGAATGTCAATAAAAATAAATTATTCTCTTTTCATACAAAAGCTGTTTACTTTGTGCTTTCTTTTCCGTTTAGCAATTTGGCTTACTTAAGTAATAGATGTTGTCACATACAAATATTGCTCATATTAACTCTACATTACTTGCAAAGGAACAAATTATTAATAATTAATCTACAAATCATTTGCTGGCAACAATGTAATCTTGAAATTGAAGTGCAAACCACGTTAGTGTTTGGTGTCTATATTCATTTCATTTAAAAGTGGTTCATCCAGGATCATTTTAAACCATTCCAGAAAATGACTTGGATCCCAGCCTGAGTGTTTCCACTGGATCTGACTTTAAACAGTTCTGAAAGCACATTATTCGCTGCTTCTCTTATTACACAAAAATAAACTCTTCTCTCATTCACACTTCTCAAAAAATGATCACTTCCTAAAACTCTTTTCAAGCCAGTGCCGAACGTCTTTAAGGTTGTAGAAAAACGGACCCTTACCACCAAGATAAGCGATTTTGTTCTTCTGTATGATGCACACCCTCTCATAGGACACACCGTAAGCAACGTTGGCATTATTGTTCATGCAGTCGGCCACCAGCTGGCACTGAGGGGGCAGGGAGAAATGTTCCAGGAGTTTACGGGCTGCCAGCATCCTTTCCTCCAGATTACGGTGTTTCCTGACTTCAAATGAATTAGGCTCCATGGGAGGAGCTACCCAGCCATCTGAGGGGTGAGCCTCATCGATGTAGACCAGCAGGAAGTCTGCCACATCAGAAAAGTCTTCCACCATCCGCCGGAAAACCGGCAGCTGGCTTATAAAGGGGGGTCAAGTGGCAGAGCCAAAGTTGACCACTAGTGGGCGGTCAGAAGACTCAAAGTCCAGCAGGTGGCACTCGTCATGGGTCTTACCACCAACACTCCAGCGTTTGTTAATGGCAGGAACCTTCACCACCTTAGAGTTTGGAGCAGCTTCCCCCAGCTTCACCTAAAAAAACGTTACGCATCCACACAACAAGTTACGCATCAGGCACAACATACTTTAAAGTTGGATTCTTGTTTGTAGTAAGAGACTTACAATAATGTAAGTGCATAAGTGCATCTGTTTGTTTTACTAAACTGCTGTAGGGGGGCGGAAGATACAGAAATTTCTTTCACTCTAATTCATGCCAAAAAGTGGCAGTCTTAAACTTTTGTTTTTATGCTACAAAATGATTTCTTTAGGCAAGGCTGCGTATCCAAATGATAACATGAGTTAAAAGACGATATATGCATATAAAACTATATTTTACCCACTGACTGATCTGTGACTGATTATTAGTTAAAAAGTAACATGCAGGAGGGTCCAGACATTTAATGCAGATCTGCTGATGTCACACGCTGTCTGGGGGTCAAAGTTCACACACTTCTGTACTAAATTTAGCTGCTCTGAATGGCATAACGTTTAATAACATGCAGATACATCATTCAACTATTACCAACTGCTACAAATTGGCTACAACAATATAACATTCGACGCTGCTATAACATTTCCAATATCAACAGCAAGTGACATACTGCATACTGCACTTGTCAACCTGTTATTTTGTGCAATGTGCAATAAATGAACGCGACTTGATTATATGGTGTTAGTCAATATAAACGCTGTAATGTATGGTGTTACAAAGAAATATTCAACAGAAGCTGTTGTATCGTAAACGGACACTCGTACCTGTTTGTAGGCGTCCAGCAGACAGCTGTTCCACATGGAGCGCACGCCGGCCGCGGTTAACATGCGCTGCCGCTGAGCCGTCGACCCCGGGCAGCTGAGCAGCGACACCGCACGCTTGACCAGAACCATCGAGTCATAGAGCACGAAAAACAGACAGTTGGAGAAGAAACCAGGCAAGATCTGCAACGTTACCAGCAGGTCCACGCTAAGCATGCCCATCTCACACAGATTTATAACAGCTGACGCGCACTTCATTGAGGTTCACCGTTCATCATCATCATCATCATCTGCTGCCTCCTCGAAAACTTGCACATAAAGGAAGCAGAGGCGTCTCGAGGATGCCAGACTTCTCTGTTGGACAGTTCAACTAAAGGCGATAAATGGGCAGATTCCTGAATCACCCTCCGCGTTTTATACCGAAAATCATCCGGTTAAAATAAACCTCGCGGGACTTATCTCGTGGTGGGGGCGTGACGTCACAAGGACTTTCTCTCGGACGGGCGCAATAAAAGATGAAAGTCACTCTGTTGAACGTCTCGTGCTGATAAAGGAGATTAAGTGACGCTACATAATTAGACACGTTTACATGAATGTTCTTGCCTGGTTTCATTTCTAATGCCAAAGACAGATGGAAATGTAATTACATTTGGGAATTAAACTTTGGCATTAAATGGTTTGGGTAACAGATAACTGTGGATGCTGAAGATAAGTGCAAGCTTACTTATCTGACTGCTAAAGCTTTGACACACAAAGTCTAACGATGCAAAACTCTCATACACTGAAAGCGAACTCAGCCTCTCCCACAAATATTTCTCCATTATGATTGACAACGTGATGTCGTCCTGAACCATGTTTGCTCTCCTTTATCACCAAGGTTTCCCCATATCCTGTCAAACTGGTTTGGCTCCTAAAGTACATTTAAAGTTAAATTAAAGAACAATTTCTTCACGTAATGACCAAGTTCATGCGATGGAGATCAAAGCTGTTGACCTCGGGGTAACGCTCAGCGTGACTGTATGACAACATCCTCTCTTATCCTACTGACCAACAAACTTCATCCAAGCCCATCAAGGTCAGCAACACAAAGATTCTTTTGTCGCGAGGTCATCTGCATCTCAAACACATTATCAATCTCTGCTCGTGTACACAGTGTTTACATGACAGGCTACATATAGTCAGCTTAGAAACACAGGATAGCAGGTTTAGGAAATGCATGAGTGACAGATAAATAGAGCCGCAACAATAGCAGGATTGATGAGACGGGTGGAGAATCTCTTTCTTCCAGCCTATAGTTTCATGACCAGCTCCAGTCCCACCTGACTTCACATTCAACTTACAGACTTGCATGCGAGGGGTCGCATTACTTGCACACTAGCTTGTTCTTGTCTGGGTGTTGGGTCTGTTGTGTTTGGTAGTCTCATGCAAAGTGTTGCAGTTGTGTTTTTCAGCTCTACCTAATTCATGCAGTACGATGGATTGTTGTTTTTGAAAATGAATTCCTTATTGAACCTCAGGCAACAGGACATTATAAAAATATTATAAAATCTATGCAGTTTATGTTTACAGTCATATTAATATGTGTATTGGCAGTAGTTATGTGTATTCTATAGAGCAGAATAATCATTCAGGTTTGAAGATTATTTTCAGACAGTGTTTCTTATTTATTCTGCCAATTAATTATTTCCCGCTAAAACACAGTTTCAGGGCTTTTATCATTGTTACAATATTTAAAATTTTATAGATAAGAATTATTTCTGGCTAATGATAATATTCTCACCATATCTTCCAAGCTACATCACAATCTAAAATTCCTACAGTTCCAACATGGCAGCTGTTTTGACAAGAGCAATATACTGTAAATGAATGTTTTCAGAAAGAAAATGACTGTTAGAAAGCAACAGCTAGAAAGCAAGATAACATAACCTGAAAGTCACGATGATACAATGATTGGCTGATGGCACCACAGAAACACGCCCATATCTCTTTCCTGTAAATGATATCAGAATATATACTATAATGTAAAAGAATGCTTTACTGGAGCTAAATGATGTAGTTCCAACATCTAGCAGAAGGGCTAACTGCTAACCAACCAAACACTGACTTACAAGAGATCATCCAGAATCTTTGATCAGTGTAAATCAAGCATCAGCAACAACTGACTGAAAAAAGGAGACTGAGTGATCCGTTCTAAATAGCCACCAAAAGGCCTGAAAATCTTTACAGCATTTTCTTAAAGGTTGTCTTTATTAAGCTGCACTAATCAATAACAGTTTGTGCACAAGACATTATTTAACCCCATTTTAAACAACAGTTTATATACAATGCTTTATTCAGTCATCACTTATGTCAGATGTAAGATTATTTCCCCCCAATAAAAAGCTTCTGCTAACATCACCTCTAAATTACCCTCAAACCAAAAACTAGTAGTCAAATAAATAGCAGTATGCTGAACATTAACAGCCCTCAGAAACGTTTACTGTCATTTACCCTGTGAAAATGTTTCATAGCCCGCTCAAGAAATTTAGTCTTACATTCAGTCTGTTGTACAGGGGCTACAAATGTTCTCGCAGCGGTGAAAGTCAAGGACTTTGGCACAGCACAAGCCCAGCGAGGTTCCAGTCTTCCAACTTCCTCGAAATGTTGGCAAGTGGTTCTTTACACTCATCACGGTTTTGTTTTGTTTGTCTTGAGTGCGCCAGTTGTGCTGTTTGCTAAACAGTCTGAGTAAACACTGCGGTCTGAACATGAGGTTGGCCAAACTTTCTATTTGGGGTCTAAAACTTGTTTTTTCTAAATATATGTGTGATAGGAAATTACAATCAGGGAACAATTAAAACTCTGTTTGATCTTTCTTCCTCAGAGGAAAAGACTTGAAAAGGAGAAAGATTAATTTTGGGGAAAGTTCTAAAAAGGGGATAATGAATTAAGCTCAGAATCGGGTTGTGCGAGTTATGAACACATTGAGAAGTTCTGGCAAACTTTGTCCATGCATTGTAAAACAAATAAACAGAGGTTGGACCATGAGATCTTAGAAACCATAGCGGTAATTTAAAGAGCATCTTTACACTGTTGTATCAGGCTGTTTCTGTCTATAATACTCCACAGAGCTTTGCCATCAACAGATAATCAACATTATTACATTTAATAAACAGTGACACAAAGAAAACAAGCACTTGTTTTGTAGCAGGTAACACTGGAAACTAACTCTAATCTCCATCATCTCTCTAACTCTGTGATGTCAGTTAATGAAGGAAACACTTCAACAAACAAAAGCTCATTTTTATGCGTATTAATTTACACTTGCTGAATCCTTTTCCTCTGATTTTTGTTTGTTGATCAATCAAAAGCACATGCAGCCTCTGGCTTATATTCTAACTGTTATATACTGCACATATCGTCTTTGTACAGTAAAAGTACAGTAGCACACATATAAACTCAAATGCAGAGAATGAGAGTTCTGGACTATCACCAAGTCTTATTAGCATTTTGTATTAAGAGTCACTGGACACGAATCCAAACTAAAATACTGAAATGGATTTTCTTTTCACTAACAGTTTCACAGTCCAATTTGCCATCCTTATTTTTATTTATTAATTTGACAGACTGAATCCTAAACTATCTTGTTGTGGTGTAGCGTGTCGCATGCATACTGAAGGCATGCGACACAACAAGCATGTTGAAGATCGCTAAGAGGTTGCCAGGGTGTTGTACAGTAAGCCATTAACACGCCGCCAAGCCGTTGCTTGGGTGCTCTAAGTGGTCGCTAAGGTGTAAAATGTGTATCTAGCAAAACTGCAAGTCTAATGCTGGAGTTTTCACCATGCTAACTCCCCCTCCCATTTCAATCAGTGCCACACTGGATATTATCAAAATCTCAATACATCAATATAATCTGTGTTTTCCAAGAACTGTGACATTTCAAGGGAACTCAATGGCTTCCGTGAACAGATTTAAGTTTAACAGGACTGTTCACTTAACACTGTGTACCCAGTAAACAGACTGTCTCACTACACCAACACAGACTTGTTCAAGTCCGTTTTGAAACTGGACACTGACAGAGCTTGAATGAGCTTTGTGATGCATGAGAGACGTGTGGAGTGGGCCGAGCTCATTCTGTTTATCACTGTTAAGTGTTCACTGTGTTCTCATCAGTGTCTGTCATGTCCACATCAAAACTCATAGTGGATTCTGGCCTATTTTCAACCAGACCCAAATATACTAAATAGTGCTTATTAGAATAATTAAGATAATTACTTCAATAATAATAATAATTTTAAGTAAGAGAATGAAAAATGGTTTGTTTAAAAGCATGATAAATAATGGCAGTGTTTCTTACATACAGTAATATTATCATAAAGCCCCACTGTGCTCCAGCAATGAAACATGTTTTTAGCCTATGAGGACAATTATTAACAGTCGATTTATTCTGTTTGTTGGTTACATCATTGAGGAGAGATGTGCATCGTTTCCACGTGTAACGTTTGACTGCTTTACATGAGAGTAAAATAAGAAATATTAAGCACTGCAAACTCTTCAACAAGAGACTGAGATTTTCACAGGCCTGAGAAAACTTTACAAAACTTACAAAGAGAAACCAAAGACATAATAAGAAACAGCTCAGGAGAAACGGCCACTAAAGAAATACGATCGGTCCACTTATGAAACATTTGACTTTTCACTTCTATTTTATTTGCAGGCATGATTCACAGAGGCCTGTCCCTCATATTTCCAAGAATTCATTGACTGGTTTCTTTAATTTCTCAGTAATCAAGATCCTTCTCCTCTCAGAAAACGCTGAACTTGTGAACTGGTGTCCTGTGGTCGTGATTTGGCATCAAAACATGAAGTAGAAAAAGTCGACCTCCTCCTCCCTCCAGACATCAGATCTTCTTCTGTTACTTATGAATGCAACCATCTCCCTTCATCACTGCTGGTCTACAGGCAGATGAAGCACATGTTTCCTTGTAAAAATCAACCACAGAATACAACGATTCTGCACAACAGACTTTGTTCTTGATGAGTTGTGTTACAATGTACAGAACGTTCAGTCCTGATCAGGCCGCTGTAGAAACTGCATGTGTAAATGGACTGGATCTGCCCTCTGCAGATGATTAAACGCACGACTATATGTTACACCTGCATGCTAGTCCAAAGGAAACAAACATCTCTGAAGGGTGCGTGATTGAGGGCAAACGTGGCCTTTCATATGTGCCATTTACTTTTGAAGGTGAGTTCATTCAGATCCCATAACCCACATGACCCAGATAAGTTCAGTGGAGTGTTTTAGCACCACACCGTCATATATAACTGGTCTATTATCAGCCTCCAGATAGATCTTTCTATTATGAATCTTTATAATAAAAACAAAACCTCTCATAGCTGCTCTTTCAGTGTGTACAACAATGAGGATAAAACAAAAGAGACACAATGAATTCCCATTTAAACCTATCTTGCTATTTTTTGTCTATCAGTTACTGCATCCGTTGTCTGTGACCTGATGTTAAGTTTTAATTTACCCAGTTTTAATTGGTACAAGCCTGTCAGAATAATACAGTGACCTGGATGATTTCAGGAAAGTGTAGTTTAACAAAGGCAAACTAGTTTGTCAGTTGCTGACTGTACTGCAGCCGCAGTAGAAACATCTCCTTTGCTCATCAAACCGCACTCAGACTAAACATTCACCGACTCACGACATCAATCCGGGTTCATTTCACCTGGAATGCAGTAAAACTCTCGTTAGATCAGAGACTGACGCTCATGGGGTGAAACCTGTTTATTCCTCTACAAACTGTTACTGTTACCCATAACATTTATGGGTCAACTTCCCCATGCATAAGATTTCATCTGATAAAACGGGCCAGATGTCTGGTCAGATTTGATATTAACCGGTGTAATGATCGAGGTGGGCACAACGATGTGTGGGTCGCTGGAAAAATGTGGTCGACTTTGGTCACGCATGACAGCAAGTGGTGTGAATTTGGGGCGGGGCTATCCGTCTGGTCAATCAGCAGTAGGTGGGGCGTGTCTGACGTGTCTGTGACAGAGTTTACACATTTCACATCAAAACACTTATGAGATAGTGATGATTTATTTGAATCTATGAACTTTTATATATCTCAAAATGAAATCTGTTGTTCATTTTCATCTCAAAATGAAATCTGACTGAAATCTGTTGCATATATACTTACAGTTAGGGTGCAAAGATCCTGGACCTCAATATGGGATTTAGAAAGTAATTGAAAGTTTAGCTTATTTGGTGTAAAACTTTTCCAGGTCACTAATCAAAAACGCACATGTTTGATATTTAAACTCAGTTCATCTGACTCAGATCATCTGACGTTCACTGAAGCTGCTTCTCAAATCCTGCTGGATTACAAGAATCATCAGGTTTTGATAAACCAGCTCAGTATATGCTGTCATTAAAACAAAAGAGGCACATACCAAATACAAAATGAATGTTAATATTAGCTTAAATATCAGCTTCATACCCAAATTGTAGAGATGCTAATATAATTTGTAAAGAAAAAAATGTGGTAAATTAGAAAAATGCACAAGAGAAGCGTTTTGACTACACATGCTGTTTGCACACTCACCTGAAACAAACAGCTCAGATGTTCTTGTGTCTGAAAACTTTTTAAAAAGTGAGTCATTTATAACTAACACAGCGTCTTACAAAATAAACAGAAATCCAAAACAAAGGCCTACTTTTAAATAAAATGCTGTTTTCAAGCAAATAACACACACACACACACACACACATATATATATATATATATATGCTTATAATGCATTAAGAATATAGCAGTTGCTATAACAACTGATCAGTAACAGTGGGCGTGGAGCTCAACGGTCAGTGCCGTGTATGTTATAAATAGGAGAAATGTATGGCTCATTTAAGCCCATAAAGCTTTACCTCTTTATAAATGAAGTATGTGAGAGGAACTTGATTCCAGTGTTTTTAATAGTGACTCTCTGCTGTACAGCCGTATATGAGACAATCAAATATCTGCCAAACGCACCAAACAGGAAATGTATCCATAACCAGAGAATAACTGGAATCTGGATCAGATAAATGTGCTGTCAGCCTGTAAATAAACAGTTCATTCTTTCTGTGCTGTATTGTGATACTGTACAGCAATTCTTCAGCTTTCACAATCTCCCCACGCCTCACATACTGCAAGCTTCAAGATCAGCAATTACATACGGAGTCCATATAAGCCTGAACTCCGCCCTCAACATCTGATTGGCTAAGTGAGAAGATCTCTGTGTATCAATTATAGACAACAAGCAACTCACTGTAATGACAGTTTGTGTCAGGACAACACTTGACAACTAAGGAGAAAGATTCTATTAAAGAACACAAAACAATTAAGGTTAGTTGATCGACATGCAGGTTGTGAATGTTTATATCATGTGAGCGTTACATAAGGCTGTAAATAACAGAAACATTGTTTTACTATTTACGAAACAGCATTTTGCAAGTGCTCATATGGGCAGTGTGTGTTCATTTTCACAACAGTATGCAGATAACTATCAAATATCAGCTCAGTCTAAAAACATGACAACACTAGAAATTCATGTTTACTTCAGATCTGCGTAATGGGCAAAATCTTCACTCTATAAAGTGTTTACATGACACTGTTGGGTTGTTAAGAATAATCCAAGATTGTCCATGTAAACACACTCACAGCTTCTGACGACTGTTATCAGAACTGTTGATGGATGACATTTACAAGGAACAGTTCCAAAAAATGACAATTCAAATTATTTTTTCTTCTGTGGAACACAAAGCAGAAATGACAATGAACTGAGTTGAAGAGAGTAAATGAAAGAGCTGAGAAAGACAGTGTGTGTGAGGACCTTCTCAGACAGCATCTGTTACATTACCAACATCTCCACTGAAATTTACAGAGGCTTTTGTTGGGCTGCGGCACGGGTGAGAGAGAGAGAGAGCGAGAGAGAGAGCGCGACCTCGTCACTGTACCATAATGTGAACTACAGATGTAAACAGCAGCAAACACGCCGGACACAGCAGAGCCATTGTAGAATTCTTATAGCATCAGAACTATCACAACAATCACAGGCCAAAATCAACAGGCCCTCTGAAACTGGCCAACATTATTATTTACTTTGGAGTAACTGGAAGTGGCACATCACATGTTTTGATCAGCATCACAGAGATGAATAAAGATTTTGAATGGTTTGGATGATCGTGATCGTGTGGCTGCTGAGACTCTCGCGGTTGTGAACTGTGTGTTTGACCCGGCTAATCAGATGGGACTGACCGTGGGGGTCTGTATGAATCTGTATGAGTTTAGAGAAGGGGTGGATTTGGGATACAGGAAAAAAAACAGATTAAAAGACTCACCATAGGACTGATAACTGAAAGATGTTTTTTCTTCTTATTTAATCTGTTGTGATACTAACATGCCCTCTAGGGTTCCTGAGAATTACTCCTGACAAAATCAAGGACATCTTAAAAATTTCATGTGGGTTTAAAGCAGAAATGAACCAGTGCTCAGGGCAAAATGCCACAGAAAGTGGAAAAATGTCCCAGGTATTTCAAAACACTGTATGAAATTCTTCTGGTTTTTACTGCTTCATAAATTATGAAGTGATCTTTGACAGCCTTCTTAATACCTCTAAACATGGCAAAAATCGATTAAAAAATGGATTAATTTTTGATCACCTGTACAGTGACGGGTTGTACAATCATTTATTTAAGTATAATCAGAGGCAAATATTGCACCTATTTAAAAAAGTTGATTTCTGACATGAATGTAAATGAACTGCAGTATGTTAGATGTATAAAGAACACAGTAACCTTTGATCCATGGATCTTTTTTTTCTGGCACTTTACTGGTCAACAGGGTCACTTTGGACTGGATTTGGCAGTTTTCCCCGACCTGCTTCTGTTTGGAGGCAGACAGACAAATGAAATGACTGATAAACACACAGACAGCTTGACAGGACATCTGAACACATTAAACTAGCCAAACCAACCAGTCTGCAGTCTGTTATCAACCCACAGGCCAGAACCCTCAACCATGCACAGGAAACCACAGATCTGTCACATGTTATCCATGCCAGTGTGGCATAAACCACAGAAAACACTTCAGAGTGACGGCTGTGGGTCTTTCTGTGTTCTGTTCTCATCATCTAGATGAGTCACAGCCTCAGCAAAAGTTGAGCCAGGTAAAGACTGGAAGGATCTTGTTGAGCATATGGGCATATCGGACCTTATGACATACCGCAGAGGAATACAAACCCTATAAAATGTAGACCAAGAAAAGAACCTCTGTCCATGTGTGCCAGTCTCGACTACAGTCTCTGGGTCAGTTCTGAGTCAGTCAAATGTGGCTTGGTTTTTGTGCCCTCTTCTGGGCAAAACTATTCTTCACAGCTAATGCAGAACTAAGGGCACCAAGTAGTTGGAAGTTATGTTTAAATTCAGTTTAACTTGCAGCACACAAACACAACACAGTCAGAGCAAACGCATCACAGTCAGAGCAAACGCAACACAGTCAGAGCAAACGCAACACAGTCAGCGCAAACGCAACACAGTCAGCGCAAACGCAACACAGTCAGCGCAAACGCAACCCTGTCAGCGCAAGCGCAACACAGTCAGCGCAAACGCAACWYWGTYAGCGCAAACGAGAGAGWWAAAACCCTCAAKAGAAACGTGATGTTTAATTACACACAACCATGTGGTGTCTCACCGGGTGAGAGTGTTCAGAGTGGACCTGCCAGAAGCTGCTGGGTGCTGACTGGCTGAGCGGACCGGGCTGGGGCAGATCTGGGCTGGAGGGGGAAGGGGGCGTGTGCTGACTGGGGCTGGCTGGAGAAGCGCAGGGGGACCAGTGGCCAGCAGGGGGAGATGTTTGCTTTAACTCCTGATAGACTTCAGTATAGTAAAGTCTTCTCTATGGGAGCGTTCATTACTTTCCCTGTACAAAAATCGACACTACAATATGAAACCTCAATATAATGTTTGATTGTACTTTTAATGTCCTAGATTGTAAAGTTGGTTAGCCAGACACTTTGATATTTACCCAAGGTGAGAATTTCTGATGTGACGTTTCATGCCCACGACTGTGGTCAACATATTTCCACAATTTGGCCACAAGCACCGATATGATACTTTCATAGAGTTCTAGTGTTAGAAACAAAAACAAAATAAGCATCATTCTTTCCAAAGCCACATTTGCGAAATACAAAATATCAATTTATCTGTAAAGCTGTACAAACGCCTCATTTTAAGATGTATGTATATAATGGTAAAGTTCTACAACTCACTTTGCGTTTCTTTTATAACAACACTTCTTTATTGTAATCTAAATAGAAAAGCTTAAACAGAAAAGTTAACTTGGCAGGTTCTTTTTCTATTTCAAGTTAATTTCCTCTCTATAATGAATAAATGGTTAAAGCGGTTAGAGTGGTTACAGTGTTTATTTCTCTCTAACACTAGTATGCACACAGTTGCTACTGGTCTGCTGGACAGATGAGTCTAATGACAACATTTCCACTCTGTTTATTTGCTTTACCTCTGTTTGTTTCTAATGTTAACTGCAAGTCACGGACAAAAATAAATGAAGGGGAATGAGCCACATTCCTGCTTCATTCCTTACAGTTTCCTGCAGTGGAGAAACCGGGCTGCGCTGTCCTGCAGTGTCCCTGTAAGAATTTATGGTGCTACAAACGCACAGCTTATGCACAGCTGCCTCTTCTCACCGGATCTTATCATACGTTTGCATCTCATAAATAAAGTCACAAATGTTAAAAAGGTCCTTCAGAAGGAACTTCTTATGTAGCCTTTAAATCAGTCTAATTTACACTGTACACTGTTACTGTTACATGTTACTTTATTGAACATGTTTTACCACACACTGAATCACTGCTTAATTTAGGAACTGTGTTGTGGTGAAGTGACATATTGTTCAATCGTTCAGAGCTTAACTTGAGAATATAAATGTCATGAAATGTTTGACTGGTCAAATGTTGTATAACAGTTCATGAGCCACAATGGCATCTGTCAGCACTGTCTGTTCTCTCTGAGTGAACAATTCTATTTTAATTTCAATATTGTATCTTCTCTACTGAATGAGTCAAAACTGATACATCAATGTGAGGAAATAATGAAGCTTAAACAAATCTGATCTGAAGAAATGACATGCTTTCAAGTTTTGAGATATTTTCTGGTGTTTTCCTGGGGAATGTTGTTACACTTATTTCTTCACCTCATTTAAACCTGAAACCTCTTCTGGGAAAAGATCTGCTGAATCTCATTATCTCCAAACACAGAGACCAGGGCTGCACACAGTGATTGAAATGGATCAGTATGGTGGGCGTTCACCCCGCTGCCTCCGACATCCCCCCACTGATGCTTTCACAGCGCCATGAAAATAAATGGCTGCTGCAATGGCTACAGATACATGTCTAATATATATTATAATCTGTTATAGATTTAAATAATTACAAAGAAGCGTGGCTACTTCAAAAGAAGACAGCTGCATGAATCGCATTTCTTAAGTACTGTATAAACAGTGGATCATATCCAATAAATGTATCGGTATAAAAATACAGTTGTATATGGTTTTTGCATAAATTGACTAAGTAGCACGTCTACTGTAAGGTTTCAAACACCGCATCAGATACACACGTTTAACACTCCAGGCAGTTAGACGCTCTTCTGCAGGTCAGTGTGAACTCATTATGTAACGCCCTGATGTGACTTCTGCCATTAGCAGTTCAAGCTTCTGTGAGGGAACATCAGATCAATGGCCTCTGATCTGCCAGTGTGTGATGGAAAGCTAATTAAAGCCCCTCGGGCCGGCTGGTCACCTTATGAAGCGAGGCGAGCGATCGGCCCGGGGACGAACCAGGATAATAACTCACTCACGTGCGTGTGCTGGTGGGCGGAGCCCTGCACCCCAATTATTTCAATATAAACGCATGCTTTTTAATCAGCCGTCATTGCATTTATAAGGAAAATATACTGTACGAAAGTGTGGAACTTTGTTTTTAATGAAATTTGTGGCGCATCTAAACAGAAAAAGTGCGCTAAATAAAACCCTGCAGTATTGATAGATTGAGTTTGGGGGGGGTGTTGATGCAATCGAGCGCAAGGTCGTTCATTTGACATTGAGTTCTCAAATGTAAACAACATGGAAAGATTTGGCACAAATTTACTGGGGAACAGAGAGGAAAACAATGAAATGTGGTACATTAGATAAAAGATCATCTTTTGAACAGATCTTCATTGACAGATGGCAGATGGGCACGATAAAGTAACAGCACATACACTGAAGACCCTTTCTGATGTTAACATGGTAGTTGAGAGAGAATGTGATTTTATAAAAATGTCTTGGTTAGGAGCAACATCATGACATTTTGTTGACAGATTATTATATTGACAGCATGTGGTTGTTTGGCATGGTGGTCAGTTTTTGTGAGTGAGGGGGAGCTGTTTTCAGCAGCAGCCGAATCAGTTCTGCCATGGGCCATGTCCCCTTACTGTCTGATCAATTTCTACATCTTCTGAACTCTGAGTGCAACAGCTGTGGGGACATTCACTGCTGCTGACACTATGCAGAGAGATTGACTGTGTTTAATGTGCAAACTCCAGGCCTTTAAAATGAGGAAATAATTCTCCATGCTGAAGAAAACATGTCTGATCATATACCAAAGAATCAAGACAGCAAATCCCACTGAAATGTAAGTTCACTTTTGTTTTGTTTATTTGTCTGTGCAAAAAAGCTTTGATCAATCTGCTTACATATTTTTGTTCTATAATAATGTCTGTTATCTATAAAAAGTTCTGTTTTGTTTGTGCAAAACAGAAAAGAAGTTTGTGCAAAACTGAAAGCAGTTTTTTTGCAAGATGTCATATATATTATTTGTTTGTTTGTGTAATGCAGAAACAGGCTAAACAGTAAAACACTGTCTGTTTTAAATCAAGCACGGACATGTGGAGGTGAAGATGGGCGACTGGAACTTGTTGGGGAGCATTTTAGAGGAGGTTCACATTCACTCCACCATCGTGGGGAAAATCTGGCTCACCATCCTCTTCATATTCCGCATGCTAGTTCTCGGTGTGGCGGCTGAGGACGTTTGGGTGGACGAGCAAAGCGAGTTTGTCTGCAACACTGATCAGCCAGGATGTAAGAATGTTTGCTACGACCAGGCGTTCCCGATATCGCTTATCCGCTTCTGGGTCCTGCAGATCATCTTTGTCTCCTCGCCCTCGCTGGTGTACATGGGACACGCTCTGTACCGGCTGAGATCTTTGGAGAAGGAGAGACACAAGAGGAAGGTCCAGCTGAAAGCTGAGCTGGAGGAGACAGAGCCGCTGCTGGAGGAGTACAAGAAGCTGGAGAAAGAACTGAGGAAGTTAGAGGAGCAGAAGAAAATGAAGAAGGCTCCGTTGAGGGGCTCCTTACTGCGCACATATATTATTCATATCCTTACCAGATCAGCGGTTGAGGTGGCATTCATTGTAGGGCAGTATATCTTATATGGCATTGGAATGGATCCTTTGTACAAGTGTGGGAGGGTGCCTTGCCCAAACAATGTGGACTGTTACGTCTCCAGACCGACAGAGAAGACCATCTTCATGGTTTTCATGATTGTCATCGCAGGAGTTTCATTGTTTCTGAACCTCCTGGAAATATCTCACCTAGGGCTGAAGAAAATTAAACAGACATTAACTGGTCTCCAGCTGGCTGAGGATGACAGTCTTTGTAGGCCGAAGCATTCGAACCTGCAGCAACTGTGCGTGATGACAGATTTGTCGCCTCATAAAAACCCACAGCTGAAGACTTTCATCCCTCAGGGACAAGCAGACCGTCCACCTCTGTTCCTAACCAGTGCTTGTGTAGGTTCAAGTAACGACGTACCAAAACACAACAGTTTTGCTGCCGCCACCCTGCCGGTCTCCTGCATAACCCAACAACCCCGGCAAATGCGTCAGCCCAGCCAGGCCATGATCCACGAGCTGCATTCACAGGCTTCCATGGAGCAGCTAGAAAACAGAGAACATTGTGACCACCATCTGGAAAGCAGCAATGGCTCAGAGAGGGATGTCTGGCCTCTAAACTCAGGTCATCCTGGGTTTGAAGGTCAGCGTGCCCAGGGGCCTTTCCACACTGAAACACCAGCCTGCCTTCACAACGCTCTGCACAGGCCCAGCCGCGTGCCGGACCTGGGGGATGATGTCATGGACTCCTCCGAGAGTGATTTCTATCCGCAAAACAGGAAAGCCAGTTTCATGGCCCGTATGCCCTCGGACAGCGTGTCTGGAAGTCTATCCTGTCCTTCCACTCGGAGCTCAGAGTCTGAACTGGGCTCTCTCAGTGACCTGCCCATGAACCCACCACCCTCAGGGGGGCGCCGGATGTCTATGGCAAGTAGAGGCTAATTTCATTTTTGCTATACATTCTTATATGTACAGCTATAAAACGTATAAAAAGCTACAGTTATAATAAACTATTTTAAAACTGCAATCTGTAACTTTTAACAAAAATAACAAAAAATCCAATGGTACATTTGTAATAATGCTTTAGAATTGAAGCTGTCAGGTCCGTTTTTGTTGGAAATGTCTGTCTGTAAACGAAAAGAAGATCTGGCTACTATATCACGTCCTGGTTCTGTAGATGCTGCAGCCTTTATCATTTGTTCTTACAGCAGTTGTTTAGAAATTAAACTTGTCATTCACATTAAGAAAATACCTCCACAAGTAACTTGCAATTTAGTGTTTTAAAGAGAGATTGACAGAAAGGCAAAAGTTACAGACTGCAGTTTTAAAAAAGTACAAATTGGTACATTCTCTTATAATAGACATTTTTTTAACTTCAAATGTAAGAAACTGGATAAAAACTGAAAGTACAGTTGGATCAATAATGTTTTATTCAGAGTCATCTGTAACATCACACACATGTTCACTGAATGGAGATGTTTGTTTACAGAGTGTGTTCCTGGACATCTCTTCCATCATGAAGAAATGAGTGCGAGATGAACAGGGACTGTAACAGTCTGTCCATGAGCAGAACGAAGTGGAGATATCAGTAACAAAGAGTTCAGCTCTCATCTGCTCTGGTTTAAAGCAGCTGTATTGAGCTATAAGTAGTGCTGTTTTATACTATTTTTTATTGTAAGCACCTTAACTTACCAGTAAAGCGTGATGTACAGTTTTCCATTACTCGTGTGGAAGCCAAAAGACATGCATATTTATTTAAAAACGTTTCAAACCTACAGACAGCTGGCAAAAAATAACATTTTTAAATCATGTAGCGTACATTCATAAAATGTGATGCAAGCTAATGGACTCTTACATCAAATTATGAAGAAAATAAAAGTTTTTTATTTCCAAATGTGTTTGAATGACAGTAATACTGATCATACATTATACTTAACATTACACTCAAGACACATAAAATCTGCATGAAAGATGATTCATTATCCTAGTAGAAAAATTAAAGTGACATTTAAATACAGTTTGATAGGATTATAAACCCTGAGGTCACAACTTTTCAATATTTGAACAAATAGGACAAACAAAACATTCATTTTAAAGAATGACACAAATATATATAAATACAGTCATATGTACAATACATACAAACTGTACATAAAAAGAAATACATTTAAAACATATGTTAGGTTGTAAAGGTTGTAAACCAGTTCTGCTATAAACCCTTACAAAGATGAGAGTTATAATAATTTAATGAATATTTGCAAAATTGCAAATTATATAACACAAAATAATGTCTGTTGTACACAAAGATGATTTCTAGATTCTAAAAGATCAAGAGAAGAAAACTTCAGCTTCATCTTCAAGGTTTTCCTGTGCTGTAAAAATCATGAAGACATTCATATTTGAGGCATTTTCAATGCAACTGACTCTAGCAATATTTCTGAAAGTTATTCCATTGGTTTTGTTCAATGCAAACAATAAAAAAATGGTTCAAGATCAAATTTATCAAACCTGATTCCCAAAATGTTGTCACCTGAGTAGAAAATGTTTGTGCTGTGTATTTTTTACAATTTAAAATGAAAGTTTACAGCTTTACAGCAAGAGGTGTGTCTATCAAGATAACTCATAATCATTTTTTCAACACTGAGAGCGGAGTGTGGTTAAATGTACAAACTGTTTAACGTTACAAAAACTAAATTGATTCTCAAAAAGCTCTTATTTAGAGGAAAGAAAATATTATCTTCAAATGCAAAAAATGACTCATTTCTGCATCTGTTTTGAAAAGTGGGGATCTTATGTTCTTGCATTTAGATAAGGTTGCACTGAAGTTAATGTATACATCATGTTCCAGCACATACAGAAAATAAAAACGTTGATATACGCGTGAGGTTTTATGAGTGATGTGAACAGTTCCCTCTACTGGATATGATTTTAATTGCCTCGTAAAAAATCTATCATTATCATATTTAGAGATAACCAATAAATGCTGAAAAAAATTCAGTGAGGAGCTAAAGAAATGGCTCCAATAAAACACGGGTTCTTTACTTAACTGTAACTCTTAAAACATTCATACTGGTCTCAAGAGGTTTGTTTTACTATTCTATGAAATCTGATGATTATTATGAATATGATTTCTGTTCATAACATGAATGTATGTATCGGCTGTTGCAGCATTTGTGTACAGAATGTTTTCTGAATTCAAACAGAAATGAAGAAACAATGCTGTGTGCCGTAATTCAGTTTACCGCACTCATGCACAGTGTTTGTTGAGGGCTGTATGAGCTGCTCTCTGGCTCTGTGTGAACATGCGCAGGAAGCGCACTGGAGAGGTAACCGGGCGCACGTGCGGGGGGCGGAGACCATCCCATCACACGCGTTACAGTAATTCCTGCTTTTTCACCCATAGGCTTTATCATGTTCTGACTTCGGTCTGTCATCCTGATGCGCAGGCTGTGGGTTCAGCTATATCCTGATGCTGGATGTTTATTATCATCGGAGATGTTTGAGCAGAGACGCGTGCGGGATGTTTGCAGGAAATCAATGAGGAGCACGACGCGCTTTTCTCTGGAGAAGGATCGCTTATGGAGAGGTGAGATTTTCTCATGCATCTCTTGGTTGAGTTTGAGGAGCAGCAATGACACCTGGCACGAGCGCGCGCTCGTTCATTCTCTGTGGCGCACCGCGCGCGTCCTCCGCCATTCCCTGCGGAAATCAGTCGAGATGCATGAGCGAGTATTTGATATTTTAGCGCAATCTTACGGTATGGCGCTGTTTGACGTAGTAATAAATCAGATGAGACAATGTATTTTAAAATGACCTTTACTGGTGAAAGGAACTTCCCCTCAGACGCCACATCGAGCCAGACAGATCCTAATAATATCAGATCCTAATAATATCAGATCCTAATAATATCAGATCCTTATTCACTGAATGTATTCACATCTCACGTCAACATTATTGATGCGTTATTTCATACACAGCTGACTTAATGCACTGATGCCTTCAGATATCAAATAGATGTGCAGTCATGTTTTTCATCTTCTGTTCTTGACGTCCTCCATCACATCTTTTTTTTTTTTATTATTAAATATAAATGCTCAATACAACAAAATGGTATAAACTATTACATATACAAAGAATCTGACATGGAAGGCTTAACACAATCAGTGAAAAATAAATAAAAAACAAAAAATATGAACAAAAAGAAGTATAATTAAATAATGCTAATATTAAGCAATAAAATTAAACCAGATTATATTCCATCACATCTTCTGTTTATGAGACCTGAAGACTGTAGACGGCGGCCGCGCGACTCAAGCGCCCTGAACACTGTAGACGGCGGCCGCGCGACTCAAGCGCCCCGAACACTGTAGACGGCGGCCGCGCGACTCAAGCGCCCTGAACACTGTAGACGGCGGCCGCGCGACTCAAGCGCGCTGAACACTGTAGACGGCGGCCGCGCGACTCAAGCGCCCTGAACACTGTAGACGGCGGCCGCGCGACTCAAGCGCGCTAAACACGTCACAACACATTTCAGACAGAGAAACTGAGACAAACATGCAGCGTGTTCCGCGTCTGTTCACCTGCCGGTGCTTGATTTAAAACGTGTTACAAGTGTCAAAGTCACAAATCCAACAGTAAACCGTTTGTATATGTGTTTATATATATGTGTAAATGTGGATTCATGGCAATAAAAACGTATTTTTCTAACGTGTATGACACACACATTGTGATTAACCCCCAGTTTAAATACATGATACTTCTAGTTTCGGAATCAGCAAGTTAAAACAAGTGTTTAAGACGAGCAGAAAATATGCAGTGCAAACAGAAGCTGACAGAAAACACTCAGTTCATTGCAGCTAATTGAATGTAATATTATTCAGCTCATTTTAATGTTGAATTGTAGTATCTTACTGCACCTGGTTTTAGGGTTTGTACAGTATGTCTTACAGCTGTAGTGATGTGACCGGTTCACTAAAAACTGCTGCTAGTGTTATAAGGCAGTAACAGGACCGCAGAAAGCCTTTAAAGCCATAATGTACCTGTGAATATTACATTAAACAATTATGTGACCACCTAAAAACCTGAAACGATCAGCTCAGAGAGTAAATACTGCAAAACAAATCTCAGCCTGTGTGGATGAGTTTTCAGACGTAAACAGGCCTTTGGGTTGAAACTCGTGCTTTCCTGCAGGTGGCAGTGTTTCATCGCTCAGCCTCTTCACACAGTGCTTACTGTGTAAAACTGATCCGGCCTCCAAATGCTTTTATATAGAACAGCTGATACTTAATTGCTCTGTTCAAGTGATCTGTTCAGTCTCTTCTGTGTTCTCATGGAAAGCTTGATGAGAAGACCTGTGATTTTAACACTGACCGCTCGTGGTGATAAAAGAAGATCCTGCATACAATCACATTTATCATCTGGATATCAGCAGATCTGCCAGGTGAAATTTTCAGCTGATTTACTAAATTAAGAAATTGTTTTATTGTATCCACTTCCGTTTCCTCAGTGTTTACAATTACAGTTGTGATGTTAAAAGACAAAACAGAATTTGGTTAATGGACATTTTAAGAAAGATTTTTAGGAAATGTTTAAAATTTGATCAGATATTTAAATGTAGGAGATTTTAGAGGGGTTTATTTGGATTATGGTTTTGTTAATGTTTTAATACTCAGAGTTTGCCATGAAAAGAACCTTTGTTGGTGATTTGGTGTTACAGATATAAATAAATAAATACATTTTCTCTTTTCCTTTATGTTCTCATTATAGACCAGAGTATGACATCGGCACCAGCCTACAGAATCCTGCGAGCTCTTCTGCTCGCTGTCTTTCTGCTGGGATGCTTCGTGACGCTGTTTTTGATGTACATCAAACCGTCCAGCAGCTGGTTATCAGGCCCCGTTGAGTCAGAAACATCCACAGCCCGGGTGAGAAACCTCGTCACCAGCAGAAGTGAACAAAAGCAGACCACACTTCTGCTCTGGCTTTGGCCTTTTGGAGAAACGTACAATCCGAACGTCTGCAGGTCTCTGTTCAGCATCGATGGCTGTTTCATCACCGCCGACCGAAACCTTTACAACAGGTCCGACGCTGTGGTCATCCATCACCGTGACATCACCAGCGACCTGTCCAACATGCCGCCTGCGTATCGGCCCACGCGGCAGAGATGGCTTTGGATGAACTTTGAGTCGCCGTCACATTCATCTCAGTTAGCTGGTATTGAAAGCCTGTTTAATTTAACTCTCAACTATCGGCAGGATGCTGATATACACGTGCCTTACGGGTGGATTGTTGCAGCACAGGCAAACTCATCAAAACTCAAGAGCAAACTCATCTGCTGGATTGTCAGTAACTGGAACCAAGATCACGTAAGAGTGAAATACTACAACGAACTGTACAAACACATCGAGGTTCACGCTTACGGACAAGCTTTTGGAGAATACATTTCTGAACAGGACTATTTCCCCACTATTGCAAGCTGTAAGTTTTATTTGGCATTTGAGAACTCCATTCACAAAGATTATATTACTGAGAAACTCTACAACCCTCTCTCTGTTGGCACAGTTCCAGTGGTCCTCGGACCCCCGAGAAAGAACTATCAGAACTTTGTGCAGGGAAACGCCTTCATTCATGTAGATGACTTCCCCTCTCCAAAAGAGCTGGCTGAATACCTCCTGCTTCTGGACAAAAACCAGGAGCTGTACCTGAACTTCTTTGACTGGAGGAAGCACTTTAAAGTGAAGAAGGCTTATTTCTGGGCAGAACATACATGTATCGCCTGTAACTACATCAGAAGACACAATGAGTCCAAAACGATTAACAATCTTGACAAATGGTATTGGGGATAAACTACGGCCAGACTTCTGCACCAGATTATGAAACTGAATTCAAATGAAGGCTTATTGTTCGCAAACGATTAACTTTATTTTTGTAAAACGTCTCCGTAAACGTTCTTTTGTAAAAAGAACTCGGTAGTTCTTTATTTATTTGGTGCGCTGGATTGTTTACATGTGTTAATTAATTGGGATGCAGAATATTTATTTATATATAGGTTTTGTAAAGTTAACTGTTTTTTGTTTTGTATTATTTCTGCATTTAATGTTTTTGATTAAACAATTTTGAATTCAATTTAATTAATAATTTATACAAATAAGTACATCAAACTGGGAGCACCACTGAGTAAATATTTAATGAGAACAGAGCACCTTCTAAAACAGACATGAAATATTTATGCTTTATTTCTACAGTTGGTTATTGTGTACATGATGATGTCATCTATGCAGTGTTTACACAACTTATTTTGTGAACGTGTTATTGTACTGTAAATGTAAAGAGTTTGTATTTTGAGAAAAACTGCCTTCATTTCCATGGTTTTGTATGAATGTTTTTGCAATTATTAGTCAAATTTTATTATTGCCATATTTCATGCATCATAGTGATCAACTTAATGTAACATTGTCATCACTACTGAAAACAAACGCATCAGTTTGTCGCTGATAATATTCGCTGTACTGTCTAATTGCTGTTATGGTCACACGGCTTGAAAATGTGTAAAGTTCTGTTTCTGAAATATTTACATAGTACCTTCTTTTAACAGTGAGATGTTTAACTGTAAAAGAGGACAGCTGGTGCTATATTGTCAGGTTGCCAAACGAGTACACGGAGAAACGAAAATAATATCTGAGAGAAATGAGAGTTTTTAACACTAATGTCTGTCTATTGTTGGACTGAAAACTGTCATCTTGTGTTTTTCAGAAATGTTTTCTGCCTTTCTTCAGATGAGCAGAACCTCTCTGATCTTTCACTCTGGGCCTGTGTTCTTTCACACACTCATTTTGATGTTCAAATGTTACACGAAGGTTTC
>JAZGTK010004982.1:0-23287 GCA_036877625.1 Ambastaia sidthimunki
GCTCATAGGATTACGATCTGGAAAAACTTTTTAAGATTCACAATCTGTCAGTAACAATGTTGTACATCCATTAATTCTCGAATAAAACTGCTTGAGGCTGCATCAATTATTCAAAACATTGTATCATGAGGGGGTTTATCTGAGATCCTGAGTAGGAAATGATGAAAGTAGCTGCAGGTAAACTAAACCAATCACAGCACACCGGAGAAAGTGGCTGTAAACACAAGACTTCCAAATTCCCCTTCACTGCTGTGTTAACCTGTGTGTGTTTCATCAGGGTGAGAAAAGAGATTATAGTAACAGCTCAGACAACATGAACTGCATTTATTTTCATTAGTTTCATCATGCAGTGCTGTGGGTCTCCCCACATACGGTAATATTTTAAAATATATAATACAGTTTCTGTGTACATCCGGTGTCTTATATAAACTTATATGGGTCACATATAATAATGATAAATGATATAGGGAATAGTTCTATAGGGTACTTGTACTACTAAACAGTGCTCACTTGTGCTGTATTAACACAGGAGTGAGTGAGTGTGTGTCCTGCAGGGTTAAATTCCATGGAAAGTTTTTGGATATCGGCTGTCTCCAAAGTTTCCCTTCAGTGTATCAGCTCGCGTTAAGCTCCTCCTCACCTTGTTCAGCTCCTCTTTGATGTCACAGTTGTCTAAGCCCAGGCGTGGATAATCGTTTTCCATCACGCCCTGGATTATGTCGGTCATCTGCTGGTAGTCCTCCGGGCTGACGTGACTGAAGTTGATGTGGTGTGGGATCAAGCTTGGACTGATCTCTTTGCCAAGCAGATCAATTATCTTTTTTGTGTTCCTGGAAAAAATGAGCATACAGTCCAATATAAGCTATTGGATCCAAGGTCACACGGTTTTATAAGATTCATAGATCACTTTGGAAAGATTTATAGATCTGTTTTGTTATTAAATAGAGTCACAAAACTGCTCCAGCATCTCATTATCAGACTAGATGGGTAGGGAATGAATGTTTAGCTATGTTGCAAAACACACAACCCCTAAAAGTCTTAATTTTGTTTATGCTTAAGTGTTGAACTTACATTTCCACACACTTGGCGTTCATGATGTTGGCTTTGAAGCCCAGCACGGCAAACACGACCAGAGTGGCCAGCACTGAGGTGAAGAAGTTAATGAAGGACACCAGCACAGCGTCAAAATGGCAGTTGTTATCTCGCTTGTTGTAGCTGGAGAAAGCGATAACGCCACCAAAACCCAAACCCAGCGCGAAAAAGACCTGCGTGGCCGCTTCACGCCACACTTTGGGCTCCAGCATGATCTCCAGCTGTGAGAAGATTGTGTACGTTTATTTTTAAAATGCCCTTTCATCTCCTGTAGTTCCAAGTAGCCTTTATTTTGAAAAGTTTATATTTAATATTTTCATTTTTTCTTTATATTTAGTGTTGATGTTTAAATAGCACTACAAAATCTAATGTTTAAGACAATTTTTGACAACCTTTGGGGTGAACATGTGGACTATCCCATCCACAGAGCCTTTGAGAAGGAAAGCTCGAACCAGAAAGCAAATCAGCACCAGGTAGGGGAACAGAGAGCTGAAGTACATGACCTGCAATCCATCATAAGCAAATCATTCAAATGAGGTAAATACAACAACACATTTTACAGAACTGTGATTTGCATCTATTTCCAGTGCTAGTGTTTTTTAAACTGTAATACCCCTTTTAACACACAGGGGGCAGAAAAGTCCCTTTTTCTGCTTGCTGATTCTAAATATAGAGACAACATATTTTTGTAGGCAAACCCAGAAGTTAAGCTTCACATGGGATCCCTGGACAAAAGTCAATAGGATTTTTCCATAGGCTTTTGGATTACCACAAAAAAATAACAAAAGTTTGTGATACTTACATGTTTTGTCCAAGGTAATCTTTAAAAAATGAGCAGAACTTTAATGGATTTTAAACCCTAAATACAATTGCCAAAAATAAAAAGCTAACCTATAAACAGACTAGACCAGAGCCACTCAACTTTAACTACCTGTGTGATCTCTATATGTGAAAACATCTTGTGTTAACCGCAGATCTTATTTTAAAGCTTTTCACCAAAAACCCATTAAGTAAAACCCTTTGACTTTGGGACGAGAGAACCAGAAGTGATAAAAGGGTTTGTTTACGGGTTCTGGCCTACAAAAATACAGTTCCTGCATCTGTTTGTGAATCTGTAAGACTTATTATATATAACATTATAAAATGATGTTATTTACTGTACACTGCATCCTAAATGACAAAGAAAACTACTTCAGAGAAATCTCTACTACTTCCATAAAGATTTCCATGAGGGTTCTGTGTTTTTTCTGCTGTTAAGACTAAACTTAACTAAATGCCTTTGATGTTTTGATACTCAAAAAGCATTTTTTTTGTTGCCTGTCTAACAAATTGCTTGTCTTGGTTTTGTTGAGGACTGTTGTAACTAACAAGCTTATTTGTTTGAGCATGTACATTTAAAGTGGGCATTTATCTTCTATTGATGTCGGCACTCAGAAGACGAGTGACTCGCAGCCCTGAAGCGCTGGGAAGGGTTAGTACAACCATTTATTCATGATCACACCCCAAAAATAATTTCACAATTTTCTCTTTTACAAAAATGATAATTCAAGCACTTAGTGATGAATGCTTAATCTCCTCTCTGAATTAAATTGTTAAAAGAAATGTTTATGAAAGATTGTAAGAAAACAAACAGAATCTTAATTTTCCAAGACAGTCAAACTAAAACCAGTATTGCTTATCCCACAATGGATGAAGAAAACATTTACATTATGAATTATTTTCTCCTCTTAATCCTCTTATGTTAGTGAAAGAATGTATACCATAATGTTTATGTCCACATAAACTGTAGTACTTCTGGTAATATTTTCATGTGCATATTTAAAAGCAAATTAAACAACAAACATATATGTATATATGTGCAATTTATCTGTATATATATTCCCATCTTTTATTTGGATCTTTACAGTATAAACTTTTTGATGAAAAATATATAGCCTTTTAATAAAAAGTAATTATGGACTTACTATAATCTTGAAAAGAATGTATTCTGAATGCTTTTACTTTATATTTATAATGCAACAAAGTTTAAAAGATTACTGACTCCTCTCTTACTCATAAAGAGCAGGACACACCTCAAAATCCAGGAACAAAGCTCAAATCGTAACTATCCCGCAACCTTCATGATTAAAAGAGACCATTTCTCTGTGGCTGTCTAAATATGACACACAGAGGAAGTTTTAACTGTTTAATCTGTGGATTATCCAGACACATCTCTAATTCTACAGCACAGTGTCCTCAAACACCAGTAATTGTAGCCCAGTTACTGGATTCAGCACCAAAATATGTGCAGAAATACTGCTTGTGCATCCATGGCAACCAGCATTGCTGTTTGTTGTTCATTGTTTTTCTTTTCTCAAACGTGTGCCCAAAATTGCAGTATGTTATTTTCACGCTTTGGAAACGTTGAGTGTGACACTGATACTCGTTTGTGGAATAAAACTGTGATTATTTGTTGAAAGATTTAACGTAAACATGACTTCCCATATATGAGCTGTTCATTAAAACTATACGCTGTATAAGACAACAGAAGCTGATGCACAGAAATAAATATTTCTTACTTTTCCAGAAGACTGGATGCCCTTGATCATGGCGAGGCACACCATGGTCCACGCAGCCAGTAGACATATCGTCATCTTCCAGTTAAGCCCTCCGCCCTCCGAGATGGAGTCAGAGATGTTCAGGGCGGTTCGATACCAGTAGAAGGTAGTGGCAGAACTTTTCTCACATTCTGGTTCGATGTCTACATGAAAACAAGCAAGTGTGTCACATACTGGCTTTAGCATGTAAACTTATAACTTATAACCATGTTAAGCATTGTAAGATTCATCCTAAAAGTTATTCTGTACATTAAACTGAATAGCTTTTGTTTAAAGCTGCAATCCGTAACCTTTTGGGGGGTAAAAATCAACAAAAATAGGTTAATGAGCAAGTACATAATATACAGATCTCCTTATTAAGATTATAATAATCATTTATAATTTGAGCTGTCGGGTCTGATTTCACAGCAAATGTTAAGTAAAGTAACCTGCAATTTTATGTTACAAACACAGATGGCGACAGAGAGACAAAAGTTATGGATTGTAGCGTTACAGTATACGGGTATATACACTGCTTATATTGATTTTAATGTCTTACATGTGTTGGTTTTGTTTTTGACCAGGGGGCACTCGTGCCAAGGGAGGGGCTGCTGGAAAGACTGCGAGAAGTAGAAAAAACTCCATCCGATAATGACGTTATAATAGAGAGCCACGAAAAAACACACCTGCAATGAGAGTATACAGTCAAATCAGGGTCTTTTAATGAGCTAATTCCTTGCCTCTCCCCAGAGCAAAGATGGATCTGTCTTTGGCTATTTTTACAATGCCCTTAAAACGTCTGATTGAAGGCACAGCCTGATATTCACCAAACAGCTGGCGAACCCGATGCCACCCAGACGTGGACTGATGTAGTTCCACACCCCGATGCTGCCCCGGCGGATGCGCTGACCCACGGCCAGTTCCAAGAAAAAGAGGGGGATCCCAATCACCACCAGCAGAATGAAGTACGGAACCAGGTATGCTCCTACAAAAGCAAGAACCTTGTGAGTTCTGATTATTTAGGAACCCAATGTTCTAATGTCCACACTGGTCCATGCTTGTGAAGATAGATTAAAATCAGAGAATAAATGTTTCACCAGCTATAAAATATTAAATTTAGACTCTAATTACCGAGAGCCAAAGAAGAAAGAGACTGATATTTTCAGAGCATATTTTTAAGTATTGCTAGAGGCACAGGACAGAACATTTCTCCACAGTTCCTCATGGGGAATAACTGTAACACAAGGCCCTGATTGAACAGTCCTGCAGGTCTGATGCTCATGCTGTAACACAGAATCTACTGAGATTCACACACAATTATTTTAAAAAACTGATGATCTTTTATATTTAGAAATATGAATCAACAGTAACAAAGATCACAAACGTTCATGAGATGACATCTGGCAGAGTGAAGCAGTAGAATGTCAGGGAGGGTTGTTTTAATGACACGGGTGCAGTGCTGTGGTTGGGCTGAGACACGCGTGGGACACGCAAACACACCGGCCTATTTAATCTAATTAGAGATCATCACAGCAGGGTGGCCACACTTATAACAACCTGGAAACAAGACCCAGCGGGGCCAAACTGTCTCATACAGACAAACTAACATGCTGTCTCTCACACACATTTACTTTGCATATTTATATGGTAACATTTCATAAACTTCTGTTGTTTTTATATACGGCTAATTATAATAACTATAGACTAACCCCAACAGAAAAACTCTACATTGAAACATTTAACAGTATTTAACTTTGTGCAAACATCAAAGTTTTCTAATATATGCAACATGTAATGCTAGTATTCTGTACAAAATGAATGTTAGTGCATATTGTAGGTTGATCATTTATCTCAATCTTTCTTTAGGTCTGATACAGACAGTATTATCTGTCTATTAGAGTGTCTTTTGCAAATGTAATGCTATTGAAGGCAGAGACATGTGATTGTTCTCATGTAGGTCAGGATAAGGAGCTGTAATCAGCACATTAAAGAGATTTGTATAATCACAGATGGGTAATTTAACCTGTGATTATGCATGAGCAAAACCTTTCATCTCCGTGCTGCTGTGACACTGTATTCTTGACTATACATTTGTTTGTCATTTGGGTTCTATTTTTGCTGCAGTGACCTTTGTAATTAAATTGCTGTGTTGTGTTACAGCAAAACAGCTTGTGAAGTTTGTCAGACACTAACAAACTTCTGAAAATGCGGTTCTTCCATTGAAACCATTTTCTTATTATGATGTATCTTGACTAAATATCTGTGACTTTGTTATAGAATGTCACGTGATGCCCCAGTACTGCCATTATTCTCTTTTAAGTCTTTTTATAAGAAAGACCTCTGGCACACCAAGCACACAGAGAGATGTTTCCTGTAGACAAACACACATACTTCCTTTTCAGAGGAAATACACTAACTTAGCAAACGCAGTGTCAGATGTCTAGTTTTAAAAGTACTACATTTGAGTTAACATCACAATCATAAATAAAGCATTGCACACACACACACACACACACACAAACACACAAAGAAACATATATGATGGTGATCATTTATCGTAAAACTTGACCTACCTCCACCATTTTTCTGGCACAAATAGGGAAACCTCCAGACGTTTCCCAGGCCTACTGAAAAGCCCACTTGAGCGAGGATGTACTGGAGCTTGCTGCCCCATGCGGGCCTCTCCTCCTCTTCTTCCTCTGAGCCCTCTTCAGCATCTCGCTGTCGTTTCTGAGGAACATCTCCCACCGTCAAAGAGCTCTTCTTGAATGAGTCCTCACAGGTGTCTTCGTTGGAGAGTAAATCTTTGACTGATTCCGTAACTTCGTCATCGTCAAACTCTCTCTTGATGGTTTGGCTGTTTTTGGGCATTTGAAAATGTCTTTTAGGCTGACGGGGAGTAAGATGCAGAAAATCAGCAGGACTAGACTGACATAAAACAGGATCAAACAAGCAGGTCAGAAAGGGGATTTAGTGAACAAACTGAGAAAAGTGTGTTTTGTTGAAATATTTATCTTCTCATTTTTGTGGTACAGCCTTCCTGTTAGAGACAAAAGCAAAGAACAGAAACAAGACAATTAAATTTGCAGTACATCACTTTAAAGCAAGATTTATAAGACTTGCAACTATTTGTTCATTTGCTTATAGTGCTAAGTTTAGACTATATCAGTGTCATAAAGTAAATAAAGTTGTATATTGTTAAATAGTTATCACTTATAAATCTAATTAGCCTTTTTTGCCATTTTGTTAATTTGAGAATTAGAACAATCATTTCTAAATGTCCAAATTATAATTTGTCTACATTCAATATCATTTGTCTAAATTACAACCCCCCAGTTTGTAGGCACACGCCCTCTTACCGAAGACCCGCCCTGTAACGACACGCCAGCCAATCAGATGCCAGCAAAAACTGACGCTCAATATGATTGACAGACGGAGGGCGTTTCTGAGTGTCCAAAAAGCGCGGGTCACATCCCCAATGTTCAGTGTTGTCTCATAAACGGCTGTATTACCCCCCACCTCAATGGGGACGATTTAACTATCGTTAAAAACAAACATACGACACATTTTGCTCTCTACTAATAATATATTTGATAATATTTACTAATACTAGTCCTTGCAAATGAATGTTACACGAGTTAAATCACAGCAGCGTCGGGGGGATGTGATTTGACATTATGCTTCTCCTGTGTGACAGTAAATGAAGCTCAAACCCGACCGGGACGTCGCGAACACTATCACATGTCGCGTTTTAAATCATTTAGGCCCGTTCGGAGCACGAGGCGGGTTCATTTGCATACGAACCCAAACAGACGAGCGCGCAGGTGTAGTCACGTGACCGCCGCACACGGGTTTTGCAATGAGAAACGCCAATAAAACACACATTAATGATGATTATATTAATAAAATAGTATTTTATGACCGTAATGTTGTTGTTTTGTGCGTCGTAAACTTAATCGTGAGCGTCACACGCTGACAGCGCAGTGATGCTTTCATGATGCGACCTCAGCTCATGTGATTAAAGCGTTTATTGTAATAAAAAGCGACACCTTTATTTAAACAGTCTCCAATAAAACACAGTTTCACACTAAATCAGGAAACCTTTGTACTACTATTACAACTCACCTGTTCAACAGCAATAATTCATAACCCGAAAGTGCATCGTTAGAATAAGATCATGCAATCTTGCGTTAAGATGTCAAGTATAAAGAATAAAATGCACATTCAGATTTGCTTTATTTGCTTCTGGTGTCGCGGGTCTATTGATTACTGATTAAATAAACACGGAATATCACTGTAAAATGTAAAGTATTAGGTGTCAGATTCATCATTTATTTGTAAAGGACTTAAAATCTCCCCCCGCCCAAATTTACTGTCACCCATGTGCGAGGTTTCATCATGCACTGCATGTAAATGCGCATCCGTTCCTTCATCCCGATACATTAATACAAACCTTAAACAACACATAATAATAATAATCTTACCTTATATAAGAAAACAGCTGTGAAGTTTATAAAACAGCCTGTTTGACTTGTATGATGTGATGCTGTGAGGAGTCTGATGTGATGTGATGGAGCCGGTGCTGCGCCTCTCTGTTTCATGAGACCCACACGACATTCATTGTAGGGGAAACTGGCTTGACTTTACCCTTAAACCAGGCGTGTCTTGTGTTTCCTGTTAATATAACACATTAATATAGCTTTAATGCCACGACAACACTCCGTTATATAGTCCTTCGAAGGCGTTTTATGTTTAAAAAAATCATTTGAAATTAAAACATCCCCCATTGCATTGCATGAGTGGTACAACCCACTATAGCTGGATTCAGCGATTATTGTACCTCGTGTCATCAGATTTACAATAAAATGGCTGAAATCGGCGATGTTGAAACTGATTTCTTTGCATTTACATGCACTAAGAGATCATGATCGCTTTCAGCATCGTTTTCTACACTGTATGAATGACTGTAATGATGCAGTGCGCTTTTATAAACAGTAGCACGTATATTTATATGTGCATCACAGAGCATCAATTGTATTCAACGCTACGTTGTGTTTATTATAATAATTGTGTAGTTGTAATATTGCATTACAATATATCACAGCATGAAGTACGTGTTGTTGGTTAATACTCGCTCTTAATGGTGCGACTATTCTCTGCTAATCTAAGCATACACAGATTGTCCTCACATACAATAATGATACGCAGTTATGAACATAACTGACTGATGCATTCATTAAACACTGTCAGATAAAGATCGCAAGATTTTAAAGAGCAAAAGACGCACCATCTTTGGCTTTTTAAAGAAAGAAATACTATCTTTTTAGTGTTACTGCCTATGCATGTGAATGCAGTGAATCAAACACACTAAACAATTCAAGTTTATATGTGTATAAGCTCTCACTCATTAGGAAACCATATTAAAGAAACAACACGGGAGCATTTTTAGTGTAAGTAATTTTAACAGTTAGATGTTGAGAATTTTAGTACTTACTGTTATTATTATGTGTCTTGCATGTGAAATTAGCTTTAAATGTTTTGTAAATGTTTGTATGAATGGCTCAATGGACAGGTTAAACTTTTTCATTCAAGTCACTAGTTAACATCTATTCACAAGAATGTTAAAATGAACAGTACATTACATTCTTATTTATTTAGCAAGTACTGTGTGTCCTTAACCCTTTGTACATATCATGACATGGCAGGTAAAACTATGTTTGTATTGGTGCCAGGCTGTGTCTCTCCTTGGTAATACACCATTCTGTGCTTTCTGCATAACTGCAATTATTAATTAATGAAATCTACATTATTGATATGGAAATTATTATTGATAATGCAAAACCATGAATATATTCTATCTCCTATGTATAAATCGTCTATGTATATATATCTTATTTATAGATATTAAAATACATTTTTCTAATAACAAACGTGAATCAAATCTTCATGAAACTATAAGAAACATTGCTGAAAGGTTCACAAAACCAAATATGGCACAGAGGTACATTTCTGTACCCTGCAGGGTTGAATAAAAAATGTAAAATTGATTAGCAGGAGAAGAATTTAACAAATAAAACACATTTTCAAGGACCCTTGAATAGATTTCTTGTTGAATGGAAGGCTGTTTGTGGCATGTGACTGTTCTCTGCAGATAGCTGGAGGAGATCATTATGTCAGACACGGGCTCACAGCCTTGAACTTCAGTGTGATGTTGCACTCATTGTACACATTGTGACGTCACCCACAGCAGCAGTTTCCATTGACGATGAGGTTCTGTCCATAACGTCATGTGATGAATGAGAAAGCTAATGAAGCTACAGAGATCTCTTTAGTAAAACCTTCACTTCATTGGAATCATGCAGACCTAAAATGTTGCACAATTGTCCGTCACCCAATGTCTCCTGATGATCTCACGGTTTGGCAAAATGTTCTCAGCATGTGATGATAACAAACAGTCAGTCACAGATGGCAGGTTGTTCTGTCTACCTGTTAAATAGTTAATGTTCTAACTACGCCACGAGTCAGGTAACACGATGCTTATCTGTTGTCAAGTTTTACTCTATTCATTTGTTGACATCAATACCAGATGGCAATATTAAATCTGTTGTTTTATCCAAAGACAAGTTTCTAGGGAAGCTGGGGGGAGGAAACCCCCAAAATCAAAACTAGCAATTACACTTTAAGCATTTGGAAATAGTAAAAATAAATACATTACAATAATACCCTTATGTTAATAAAGAGAACTGCTTTATTTCTATCTTAGATCAACGGTTTTATCCCTAATTACAGATATTTTTATCTACAAAATAACTTCTCTGTCAAAGTCATGTGATTGGTTCTGAACACACAAATGCCCCTGAGAAACATCATAAATTGTTGGACTGAATGAGTCTCCAGCATCCACAGTGCAGTGGAGGTTAGAGAAGAGCTTTTCTTGAGTGAATCAGTATTTAATGTATTCTGACACCTCAGCCTTTCACATTTCATTCCTGAAAACCACCCAGGCTGTAGTTACCTTCATCCTGACAAAATACTCTCTCTCTCTCTTTATCCTGATCTCCCTCTGTCCGTTCCTCTTTTGTCAAATCTTTACTGTCCGTGTTTCAACAGTTAATGTGGGAATTGAAGGGGCCAGCGGTGTCGTCTCAAGCGTTTTGGAGATGTTTGACAATGAGGGGATTAAATTGAAAGTCCTTTTTCTCAGGAAACATTGTTCTGTGTCACTGGGTTCAGCTCAGTCATGAGGTAATCAGAAGACCGAGAATCCTTTAGGAATTACATTTTAAAAGAAACACAAAGATACAACAGACAAAAAGCATAAAGCTTCAAAATTACTTTGAGGATACTGACACAGAGTTTCCCAACTAACAGTTATAGGTTGTAGGAACATTTTGATAACATTTCCATTAAGTAACAAAACATTAAAATCTCCCCCCGCCCAAATTTTAAGTTCTAGGGCTGTTGAAAATGTTGAAAAGTTTGTTAGCCTTTGTATTAACATTATGTAGCTATGCAGAACAATATTTAATATTCATACAATTTACACATACAATTCAATTGAGATCATGTGCACAAATGGTTATTTTACTTGTATGTGCATTGCCAACACTAACTGACCCCAACTGACTCTCTAAAAGTCTAATATGTATTTAGAGTCTATTCTAATATCTACGGTATAATTAAAGATCCCATTGAAACAAACCAGAGGGATAAACTCAGTAAATGCTGTGTCAGATTCTATACCAGTAATTTTATGTGGTCTGATATGTTGTTGGGCTGTATTAGGACACAAACGGCAGCCCAGAACTGACACCAAGTTCTTTGTCTTGTTGTCACTCAGTCTGAAAGAGTGAATGAATGGAAACTGAGAAAAGCAGAGGGCCGATAATGGCAACAGACCAGTAACAGAAAACCCTCTACAGTGTAAACACAGGGACACTATCCAAACTTGAGCTCATTTCAGAGCTGAGCAGGTTTTGACTGACTAATCATCAGTGTAAATCTGCAGCCACTGTCTATCTGGTCTCTGTCTGGGTTTATGCTTTCAGACAATGAGATTCAGACCCTTTCCACACTAACAAAGGGGTTGATGGGACTCTGCATTCATTAAAGCAGACAGGGTTTACTGACGGGAGCTTTCTGAGCAATTAAACTTGGTGAATGTTTCTTCAGATCTGATGAATCACAGACAGTTGATTTGACTTCAATAACAAACTCCAGCAACGCGAGTGAAGTTGTGCACCCAGCTAACAGTAAACGTTCTCGGAACGTTTTAAAGTTTTTTAATGGTTTGTATCATATACATCAAAAATGTAATTCTTGTTAATGGAATGGTTTTAAAACGTTTCAGAAATAACAAATGTTAGGGAAACATTCTTGCAACCTAAAAATGTTAGCTGGGCAGCCATTCAGAGAGACTTACAGTTTGGTAAAAATGTGCAGCTTTTTACACATTAAATTTAGACATTTGACAGATGTATTTAAGCACATATTTCATTTAGTTATTATTCTCTGAACACAATGTGTGTTGATAAATTGCCAAGAAGTTGATTCATGGAGAATGACCAAACAGATCTGCAGTCAGTGATTTGTGGTGATTGTTTAAACATTCTGCTAACTTTAAAATACTGTTTTACAATTTAATAACTAATTTAATTCCATTTGTAATAATATATAACAATTAGGTCACAGTATGCAGGTAACTGCTGTCAATACACTATATTGTCACTAGAATGGTCGTGCGACTGATGTATTTATTTTATTTTTCCCAGAGTCCAAACCAAACTTTCAAAATTATTGTTTTGCAATTTGTGTCTTTAATTTGGTATTTCTGGTGCAGATTGTCCTGTAACTTTTGCATAATAATTTAATACATTTCACAATGCGTTTCACTAAGTTTGTCCTTCCTGCCTCGCTGTAGTTTTTGGTTCCCATAGCAACCGCGATGCACATGAGGTAAAAACAGACACAGGTACAAAATAATAAACAAACGCGTTAACAAAACCTTTTATTTAATGTGTTGAGACTTTTAAATTAGTGTTACTATTTTTTCATACTCATTCTGTTACGTTTTAACGTGGTCCTGAAATGTTTAAAGTCGCAAATGGTTATTTGAATGTTGTAAGAATGTTGGTTAGTTAACAGAGGCCCAACCGATCAGAGATCAATGGATGAGATTGAACAGAGGATCGATGAGGAGCTGAGCAAAGTAAACCCGGATATCTGTGAAAATGATTCAGGAGAATCAGAAGATGACAACTTCACTGATTTGGATGAAGATGTAAGTTAATGTTTCTGCAGTCGTGTTATTTTAACCCAAACTGAAGTTACATCTGACCTCTGTTTCACACCAGCCTTATGTGGAGCATCTCTCAGACTCAATGCTTGCCTACATTGAAGCTTCAAAAACCCGCATGAATGCTTTTGAACAACTGATCTTTGAGGATGTTGAGGAAAAAGGTGAGATGCGGTTTGTAAAGGACTTGAATATATGTTGTGTAATACAATCAGAAGTTATTTGTAAAACATAATGAACTGCAGTGTTTTTTTTATCTCACTTGTAGACTTCTCCAGTCCAGAGATTCATCTGAATCACAGTGACAATCAAATAAATGAAAGATTCATCAGTTTTACAGACAAAAGAGTAAGTTGTGGTTATTTATTTGTGTTTATGTGAGTGATTATTATTAAACACAAGCTGAGTTTGAATGTCTGTGTTTTCATATCTTAACCTTTAATTCAGTTTGTCCTTCAGGCCAGATCTAATGATCTGTTTTATATCACAGTCTTGTTTGTGTTCAGTTAGTATGAATTTAGGCTGTAAATACTTAGAGATCAGCGGGCAAATGATACCCAGCAATTTTAGGTTGTAAGAATGTTTCCATAACGTTTCCATTAAGTAACAAAAGGCTAAAACGTTATTTTGAACGTTTTAGGGACGTTGAAAACGTCCAGGTTTTTACACGTTGTATTAACAATATTGCTTTGTAAAAACATTTTTTATACATTTTTAACATCCCATTAACTACTTGCAAGAACGTTTTAATTAACAGTTAGAAAATGTTAGCCAACGTTCAGAGAATGTTTCCTGCTAGCTGGGCTATTATCAGCAGACAAAAAAGTGCTATAACTGTGCATATGATTATTTTCAGGTCATCTGTGAAACTGAGAAACATGCTCAAGAGTCACAAGTCTCAAAGATGTCCTACACTGATGGTAAAAACAGAACTGAAATATATGCATTTATAACTCTGTGCACTTCAGAAAGTCATGCACTTCAGAAACGTTTGACACTAGATGGCACCCTTTAAAAATATATCACTTTTAACGTCAGAGAAGCTTTAAAGAACTCACATCTAGAAAGAATCAAATCTGCTTTGGTTTTGTATCGATTACTGTACAAACGAACTCATTCTGATATCTTTATATTTGCACAATTGTACATTTAACTCTGTTACAGTTAAAACTGACCAGGACATCGAGACTGAATTGCAGTTCAGTCTTGAATGGAGAGAACTGGAGAAACGACTAAAAGAAGAAGAGGAGCAGAAATTAGCAGCACAACTGCTGGAGAGAGAGCTGCGTCTGAACTCCGAGAGGGAGGATGAAGACCGGAGGAGAAGATCACTGATGGAGTTTGAGGAGCAGCTCAGGAAGATAGAGGAGGTCAGTCTGGTAGGTTTGCCTTTAACTTCACAACTGTTGATCGTAAGATCTTATTACTGGATACCCAGTTAAAATAATAAAGTCTAAATCTAAAGTTTTGTAATTGAATTCTTAATGTTGATAATAGTTTCAAAATGTTGGATCAAGGGAAGTTCTGTGCACAGCGGATCTTCAGCTTGAACTGGACAAACAGCAGGTGAGTTTAAACAGTTACAGTTTAACACTAAATCAATCGTTTGTCATGATATATCGTTCTCAAACGAAACAAATGTTGTTGTTTCTATCACAAGTTTATGTTTCTTTTATATATTCTTCTATATGCTTCTTTGATGTCTTTAATATAATTTGTATTTTCTAAATTAATGTGATGTTTATACTTCAGATACAGTGTGTATAAGAGTGATTCCATTCAACACTAAACGGCACCTTGTAACTAAAATCAGTGTTTATGGTTAATTTCAGGAGTTTATACAGAAGCTGGAGAAGGAGTTCGAGGAGGAGAAACAGGCATTTGAGGAGATGCAGGAGCAGGAGCGAAAGAGAACTCAGGAGCTTCAGTGCAAAGCAGCCACAAAGATCCAAGCTGCTGTCAGAGGAGCGTTAGTGAGACGCTGGAGCAAAACAGAGCTCAAGAGAAAGAGAGAGGAGGAGAAAAGACGTGAGGAGGAGAAGAGAGAGTGGGAGAAGATGAAGAAGGAAAGGGAAGAGGAGAGGAGGAGGACTGAGGAGGAAAAACGCATGCACAGGGAGGAGATGGAGAGGCGTAGATGTGAGTATGAAACAGCAAAAGAACATGAGCGCCATCGCCTGGAGAAAGAGAAAAGACGTGAGCAGCAGAGGAAGACAGAGGAGAAAGATGAAGAAAGGAGGCGGGAGATGAAGAGAAAGGAGGAGCAGAACAACCAAATGTTTAAAGAGGGGAGGAGAGCAAAAGAGGAGAGCCAATGCCTGGAGAAAGAGAAAAGATGTGAGCAGCAGAGGAAGAAAGAGGAGGAAGATGAAGAGAGGAGGAGAGAGATGAAGAGAAAGGAGGAGCAGAACAATGTTGTTAGTGTGGAGGAGAGGCAAGAGGAGAGCGGAGGACAAGAGGAGGATGTGGAGAAGGGGATTAAAGAAAAGGAGAGAAGAGGACTGGTGAGATGTAGCAGAGCAGATGAGGAATGTCAGAGAAAGAAGAGAAATGAGGAAAGAGGAGAAACAGAGATCAAAGAAAATGAAGAGGAGGTGAAAGTAAGGAAAGGTAACAATGAAACAATAAGAGATGACAGCAAAGAGAAAAATATATCGAAGAAAGAAAGAAATAAGATGGAAAATATGTACAAAAGTATAAATGCAGAAAGATCAGATGATCAGAAACGACAAACAATGAGAAAGAAAGACAGTAGCTGTCAGGAGGAGAAACAAGGTGATGCCACTGGAGAACTTGACTCTTCGATGGTTCTTCTACAGGAAAGTAAGAACCTAAAAGTTACAACAACCACATCAGAGTCCTGCACAAAAGCACATCAAGAACTCTCTAATGACCAGTCCATTAAACTGTCTGGTTTACCAAACATTACCAAAAGTCCCGTTTGCTCTGATGTGAGTCAGGGCAAAGATTCAGATAAAAGTCTGAATGCTGTTGAACCTGAGATGGACACTAGGGGGCATCAAAATGTAACAGCCATTGAACTGCAAAACTGTACGCCAGAGATCCAAGAATCAGATTTTATATGTCTGCCTGACAGCACAGAGCAGAAACGCTTGGCCTGGATGAGGAACTGCACTCCCTGGTCCCAACTGTCATTGAAGAATAAACAGAAAGGGGCATCTGCCCAACAGCAGTCTCAAAAGAGAAGGGCAAGAAGACCAAAAGTACCCTTTTTGCCCCCTCTCTCTGTGGATACTATACTCAAGACAGGAGCTTGGAGCTCTCTCGAACAGGTAGCAATTATAATAAAAACTTTCAATATATATAAAAGACCTTTATCGTATATCATAGAAATTCCTGCTGATTCTACTGTAATTTTACTGTAAAAATCAGGTTACAACAGTGACTCTGGAAGATCTTCCAGGCTGTAGCCTGTCCACACTGTCTCAGTGTTGCACACTGCAGACAGTAACCCTTAGACGCTGTGGACTCAGATCTTTAGATGGACTTAACCAGTGTGCTCAGATCAGATACATTGACGTGCAGGTATTTTGTTTCTTTACTAACCTTTACGAGTTGCCTATCTGTCAGGTATTTATTGATCACTCATGCCAAGCGCTTGTATACTCATGTTTTCTCACAACAAGGAGAACTCAATCACCCATGTGGATTGTGGAGGTCTGGTCAACCTGCAGGTCCTTCTGCTGGGGAGAAACCAGTTGAGGAACATCCACGGTCTTGATGATGCTAAAAATCTTCATGTGCTACAGCTGTCACACAACAGCATCTCCCACATCAGTGAGTGCTCGCTAGTCACAAGCGTTCATCCATAGATTCAACATTAGCATCAGGGGTAGGCTAGCAATAGCAACCTAGCTTTTAAAACATAAGATCCCACCCTCGGTTTAGAGTGCTCTTAAAGCCACGCCTCCTCCAATAGTACGCAGAGGTATGCAAATACATTGTCTGACATCCTATTCGGACCGAATGCAATGATTGGACGAACATTTTATGGTCCTGTGCCTTCCAGTGAAGATACAGATATATATAAATACATTCAGACCGGTTAGTGATTGTTATCAGGATGTTAAGAGACTTTCAACCAGCCTAACAAAAATGTTTCTAAAGAAAATCTCTTGCCCTGCTTTACAGCATTATCATTATCCTGTAGAGGGCAGCATTGCTTCAGTTTGCTGCCTGAAAGCCCTGTTTTCTAATACAACCCTCAAAATACAGCTTGATGCGTTTGGCTGCAGAGAAAATAGCTTCATATTGAATAAATATGAATAAATATATCATAAAGAAACGGATAAATGCAGTTAAAATGTATTTACTGTCAGTGTCAGTCTTGCCAGTTCTGTCGTTTTTAAATTAGATTTTTCTGTGGCTGGTATTGGATATTTTACTGTGCTGTAGAATGAAACCCTACACTGTAACCACGTTTCTACTGCAGCAATGGCTTGATGAGATACATTTTCTCTCCAGGTGGTTTGGGGTCCCTGAAAATGCTTCTGAAATTGTTAGTGGATCATAACCAACTGCTCAGCACGAGAGGTTTAAATGAAATTTATACCCTTCTGCATCTGGACTGTTCATACAACCATCTGAGCCACGTTGAGGGTTTGGAGAACTGCGTTCTCCTTAACACGCTGGACCTCAGAGGAAACAGTCTTACCGAGGTGAATCCCACACAACAAGTTCATGAGATCAGGAGATATCAGGTCCTCAGCAGTGATGTCACGATCGTATTAAGTTATTAAGTTATCTTGATTTGTCTTATTTTCCATTACGTTGTTGTTTTGCATTCTTGTTTTAATTAGACTATATAAAAATGTGTTTTCATTCTAATGTTCAGAAAATTAGTAATGTTTTGTTATTACAAGAAATGCATTCTCCATCAGAGAGAACTAGACCAATGATAACAGCTTTTGTTAATGTTTTGTTAACATGATCACGCATTTAACCACAGTTCTGAGCTGTGTTCACTGTAATTGAATTATTGTTATCTGCATATGACATATGTTATGTCATATGCTTAATATGTGAATGTTAGTAAATGAGTTCTCATGTTCAGGGCGAGGTTTAGATCTTCTCTCACAGGACAGTGTTCACGGTTAGATTAGACAGGTTGGGATCGTACAATCGAGAGGATAATGTTTTGAGTTGTTTTGTCTCTGGCACGTTTAGCTCCCTGTCCTACATAATCACGTACTTCTGAGGGACCTTTTTCTAGATGACAATCTTATATCCTCCATCTGTGATCTGGAATCTTATTGGTTACCTTTGCTCCAGAACCTCTCTGTAGCCCATAACAGGTAAGCCTCAATACAGAAAATAGTTGTGGCTTAAAACCTAGTGAGCTGCCTAACTAGACACCAATTTTTTTGGCGTCGTACACAAATTTAAACACGCTCATGGTGTCCAAAAATAATGTCTAGGCAGTTAACTAGATTTTGAGACACAGCCAATGGCTTTTTAACTTTCACTTACAGTAAAATTCTGCTTAAAGATGAAGTGTGTAATTTTTTTGATGTTTTTGTATCGCAGTTTAATGCGCTGGGTCAACACTACAGAGTCAACATTACAGAGTCAACTTCCCTGAAAAGTGTAAACACTGTGGCTCAGTGGTGCTATCAAACTCTGTATGTTTGAGCATCTTGACCAGCCCAACACAGGAACATTGCCTTAACCAATAGCATGGTTTAGGGGCAGGACTATCTGTTTGTCTAGCCAATGGCAAACAGGAGAAAACATGTTTGAAAAGCCATTATTTTTGGAGTTCCGGTTCATTAAGAAAAAGGACACCTTTAAATTAAAATAGTTGCTTTTTGTTGTGGCAGTGGTCATATGTAATATAAAACCCTACAAATGTACAGTGTTAAAGTGTTTGATTGTTTTAATGATAGTTAAATGTTTCTCTCAGTATAACTGACTTAATTCCACTCATGGACTTGGTGTCTCTGAAGTCACTGGATGTGAGTCAAAACTGTCTGTCAGGTGAGTTTTAGACATGGCTTGCTTAACTCTAAAAATTAATTTGTCTCAAGTACCATTCAGAATTGAATTTTTGCTGATACTAATTTGTAGAATTTGGTCAGTCATTATTATTATTTCTAAATGGTTTTAATTTAGAACAGCTAACATTTGCACTGTCTATAATTAAAGCAAAGTGTGTCTGTCTCATGAGATTCTGTTCTTACCCTCTTTTAGACCCGCAGAATGTTTGTATGAATCTTCAGGGATGCTTCAGTCTTCAACAACTTAACCTGACTGACAACCCACTACTGCAGGAGAGGACCCGGACCTTTCCAGCTAACAATTTCAGGTTATAAGAATGTTTATTTTAACATTTTTTAATACTTTAACATTTTTAAAATGTACCACTAACTACCTAATACGTTTTTGTGATATACGATATATAACGTTAAGAAAACACTCTACTAATGTTACTGCAAGAATGCTTTAATAACATTGAGAGGTGTTTTAGAGAACCTTGGCCAACATTCAGAGAACGTTTCCTGTTAGCCGTTAAGGCTTTTTATACTGTCATTTAGCTGTTGGATGATGTCAGATTTGCCCTTTAGCTGTCAAAACAAGAGCAGACCGTAAGATGGATAGTTAAATATTTTTATATTTACCGAGCCGCAGCGAGCTGGCCGGCATATTTGTTGCTGATATGGAATATTAATATTCAGAGGAGATGCAGTTTCTCTGTTATGGCAAGATTTATCCTGGATTGGTCAGAAGCTGTCATGTGAACATTCCAGGAAAAGTCACTAAGCATTTCATAATTGTCAGAGAATGTGAAACTAATGTGAACAGAGTCTTTGGCTGGAAGTGCACCGGGCGTTTAAAGTAGAACAAACATTCCTGTGTACCGCCGAGCTTCCGGCCGTGTCACCACACCAGCAATTGTATCTGTGTTCACTATTGGATTACACAGTGACATCTGTACACGCGTGGACCTAAGTGCTCGTAATTCTCAAAATATTTGCTCAGTTGAGGAATATTTTTTAAGCAAATGGTCTTCTGCTTTAAAGTGTTTTTAATGGACTTACATGGGTTGATTTGAAACGAGCAAATTATATGTTTTAATGTGGTCAAAAAATGTGTAAGAGACAGAATAAGTAGTTTAGCGAAGTTTAGAAGCATGTTGGATTTAGTCCCGCACTCCGGTGCCCATCAGTCTGTCTTTATTTTGTTAAAATGGAAAAAAATGACATCATACTTTGTAGTTTGAATGGCCCAAATAGTTTAAAGTTAAAAACACATTTATTTTCCAAACAGAATCTTTCTTACTAACTTGCGAGAACTTTAATACAGTTTGGCATTTTCTCTTTAGCCGGCAGCAAAATATTTAGGTATTTTAATTATTTAGTTATTTTTTTAAAACGTAATTTTCCACCTTTTGCATGGGACTCCCAAAGAGAAGTCCGGGGTGAAGTTTATGTTCTTTCTTTACATCTGTTTAATTCACCAGTGATGGATATAAAGTTCAGTGAAGTCGGTTTCAGTATTCCGCTGAACTTTGTCTAACCCTCAATGCCAGCAACGGAATTAAAGGCAGTGTTTTCCTCTCTCTCTGCCGGCTCTTTCATCCCCATCCAGTGATAACACAGACTAAATTAAAGAACTGAGAGATTTTCAAAGAAGTGCACGGCACATACGTGTTCAGAGTCTGGCAGAACAGAGGGATTTTATTCATTTATCCTCTGTAAGGTTCTCTGTTTACGGAAGTTTGTACTAATTGATGAACAGAATTAATTTGTGGGTAGTCATAGTCTGTGGGACTGAGAATAATAGCAGTGATAGTAATAATAAGAAAACAAATAAAAACAATAATCAATGAACAGCCTTTTGCTTCTCTATCACCATCTCAGTTTACACATAAAATTGCACGTTACTTTACATACATTTTTTTTACGCACGTAGAAAATAAATTAAGCTGAGAATGTCCACAGGGAAATCAGACCCGACAGCTCATATATAACAATAATTATTATAAACTGAACACTGGGATTCAGAGTGAGGTAAGAATAGCATTTTAAACACTGATCTGTTACATACTAAAAAAATGATTTTTTATTATAGATTGCAGCTTTAATCACCTGAAAACATGTATAAATTAATAGTTCTACAAAAAATATAATCATACAATAACTTCATTATTTCTGAATTCATCACCTCCGTGTTGTTCAAAATCAATCTTGCTTTAGTTAGCAGACAACACCTGTGTTTTCTCATACACTGTCACACTTTTAAACACACATCCAACTAAAGCAACATGGACTGTCATTTCCCTGAACTGAGGCCAGAAAACCCGTTTTCACTTCTAATCCAAGCCCAGTGTCCTCATGCAGGTCTCATTGAGAACAGCAGACTGACTAAACCTTTTACTCAATGCACACACGCTCTGTTGATTCTCTTGGGTCCAGAATGTCAAACTCATTAAACGTTTTATCCCCATTTCCTAACTGATTTCAGCTGCTCAATGTAAATATTCCCAAAAAAACCCACGGAGAGCAGAGGGGCTGAAACCAAAGTTACTGTATATGACTGCAGTGAACAGAACGGAGTAACATTATATATTACAGTCAACTGAGGACTGTTTTGTGTTTGTAGCAAAGTAAAGTGTTAAAGAAGCTATTTATGTCATTATTGTTGAAGTAATTTATTTCCTTTCTTGTGACCCCAATTTAAAATTTCTTGCTGTTATAAAATAAACAATTAGAATAAAAAATAATAAATTGATTGTTTTGTAGTTTTTAAAGTATAGCGTTTTTTGCATATTGTGTGGACCTTTCACTTTAATTTTTCATCCTGCAGAATTTTGAATGCCTGTTTTCTCTCAGGTCCTTGCTTCTGGAGACAGTGCCAGGTTTGATTAAATTGAATCATGAGCAGACCCCTGCGACATCAGCGCCCCCTAAAGGTCCAAAACAGCGGTGGAGTTTCCAAGCGCTCTGTCAGTCCCAGCAGAGCCAGAGACATTCACTGCTACTGAGACACGAGATGGAGATCAGGTACTAAACACTGATTAAAACTTGACCGTAATGTTGATAAGATCAATAGCAAAAAACATTATTGCAATAGGAAACCATGTTATTGATTATTGAATTTCAGGTTCATAGTGAGTAATATATTTGCTGTTTGCTGGATTGCAAATACTGGGTTGGATCTACTCAGCTTTTCACACGGTTGACCCTGGGTCTTTTTTAACCCGGGGTTAAGATCACATGTAAAAGCATTAACTTTAAGTCTTGGCTTTGATGCAAAAGTAGTGCAAAACATCAATATTGGTTCTAAATATTCAGAGTAAAGTACAAACAGGGAACAAGAAAATAAAAATTCCCAGTAATAGTTATAGTTTAATGATCAGTTAAAAAATTAGATACTTTGAATGGGATATGAAACAAACTAATTTAATCTATGTAGATCCTATAAAGCCCTAAAGAATTTAATTATATTTAGACATGTATTATTTAGTAATTTTGTGTATTGTGGAAAAAAGTTTAACTAAGGATTTAATTTACTTGTTTTACAAACTGATAAATGAAGAAATTTACCTTGTTTTAATAGTTTGAAATGATTTGAATTATGGATTCCACAGTCTTACATCCTCATGTGCTAAATATGAATATAAAAGCCCCTTACATGATGACACAGACCACCAGCAAATATTGCTGAACACTCGTCATGTTTCATAAGCGATGATTGGCAGACGTCTGTGTGTCCTGTGGTTCAAGCTGAGGTCTCTCATGGCTCGGAGGTCTTTGGAGACCCCCCCCCCCCCACCCTTCCGCCGCACACGCCGCACAAAAGAGTCTTTTGGCTCCCGTGGGGGGCTGCTGCAGCCATTTAACATCTGACCCGACCCAGTGTCACTCTCCAGATCTGGCAAGGTGAAGATTTTGCCGTCTGACCGCGATACAATGTTACACCAATGCGGATTCTTCACACAGAGTGACCAGTTAAACTGAACGGATTAGTTTAATATCAAACTTTCAAACTAAGGCAATGAAATGAGATTTTTCTATGGCTAGCCATTGAATTGTAAATAGCCTTATTTACGATGCCCATAATGATGCATTAGTTCTGCAAAAACAAGCTAAAAAGGGTTTGGATTTAAAAAATGAAAACCTTTCCCAGTTTTCCTCAGAGGGAGTTTCGGCTGTCAGTAAGTAAAGAGGGACTTTGCAAAAGCTACGATTGTATTTATTTGCTTTGGCTGTCACACACATTGTTCAACTTTCGAGACATCCATTGTGAACTATGTTTGTAATTTGACATGGATTTGTTTTAATGAGGTAATCAAATTAACCAT
>JAZGTK010004983.1:0-23284 GCA_036877625.1 Ambastaia sidthimunki
CCCATTCCAGGGGTCTCTGCAATATATTAAATGCAAGTTGCTTTGGCTAGAAAAGGCTAAATCAAGTTTGTAATTAGACGGCAATTCTTCTACAATGCTGTAACAGTGCAAGAGGTTCAAATGAAGTGCACCATTGCTTTAGTCCTTATTTTTTTTAAAGAAAAAGGCCCACATTAAGCTTGCAGAGGCTTTCCATCCTCAGGGCGTGTGGAAAGCACAATAGGCCAAAAATAGCGGCCCAGGGATGATTATCCTAGGAGGCACAGTGAGGGAGGGGTCGGTTTTCTAATGAAGCTTATAGAGAGAAGAGAGACCGAGTATGTCGACTCAACTCATCCTTTTTCACGAGGCTGGATTGTTTTGCTTCGTGAGGAGCCCACGCGTGCCCTGTCAAACAGAGATGAGGTGCAGGAGCGTGAGGGGGTTGTGTTAAGCACACTGCTGAAAGTGAACGTCACGGAAAGCAAATGATCTCTGAGACTTTGAGAGCGATAGTTTGATTAGCGAGATCAATGAGGTCATCTAGAAATGTTATTGTTTTTTTAGCTTTAGATTTTTCTCGTTGTGGAGATTCATTTAGAGATGCAACTTATGAGAGATTGTTTTAGCTTGTTAAAGGATCTGTAACTTTTCTTGGTTAAAAATGAACACATATATGTTAGAGTACATAACAAATGAGTGTTTATAACAGTTTTCTTACTTTGCCCCAATTGGCAATGGTTTAAAATAATGATGTATAATTTGAGCTGTCAGATCAGATTTCTCTGAAAATGTCAGTTTGGCTTGTGGTTACGTCATGTCAGTAAACAGAAAGAAGATCCATCTTGTGTGGGTGCTGGAGTTGTGAAGCGGCTGTAGCTTGTTCTTACAGCAGTTGTGTAAAATTTAAATTTGTCAAATTAAAAATGACCCCACAAGCAACTTGCAATTTTATGTTTCGAACAGAGATGCCGATACGCATGCAAAAGTTACGGATTGCAGCTTTAATAAAAACAGTATTGTGAATGTTTAACTGCAGACTAAAATTCCTTCATAAGAAATTAATTGTTTTTTGACACGTCTTTACAACCAGAACATCATATATAGAATAAATTTAAAACACTACATACACAGACAGACCGCACAGTTGCGTCCCACACGGTGTTACGTTAAAAATAGTATAAACCACTATAGACAAGTGTTCTGTTCCATTGTTTCAAGCTGTTCAGTTGTTTTTAATACAAGAACACATTTGGTATGAACGACAGGAAATGCACCTGATCAGGGTCTGGTGGACTGATGGCAATATATCCTAAACCAGCATCAGTATACAGGCCTTTTTACAAAGACCTTCTTATTGGCTAATGGTGTATTGGCTAATCATTCTTATTGGTTCATCGTTCAATTCACTAGAAGTCGATTTTAAAAATATGTTTGTTGTAGGGTTGTGCACATCCTGCTCATTATTAACCATCCTGTCATTCAGAGGAATGTTTGTCACGCTATTCCCAGCTCTGACACCAGTATAATTCCAGACACAACGCTGTCAGGAATACTCAACACTTATTGAGTCACTGTTATACTGTGGCATCTCCTGCCGTTGTAGCTCCATATTAGGTTGAAGAACGCACGCGTTGTCATAGACTTCTGATAGGTTTTCAACTCTCGCTGTTGACATTTTTCAGTTCGGTGCTGCAGGTTTTAAGTGCTGTCACATGAACTCATTCCTGGCTGTCATTCCTGGCAGGTGTTTTTCTCAACCCCCTGTCACTGTGCTCTTTTGCTGTCACCCCCCACCACCCACTGTGCAGCATTACTTCTGTTTAGGTTTGGGAACTCAGAACTGGTTCTTCTGGAACAGAATAACAGTTGCTGGACAAGTTTCAGAAGATCATATTAAACTATTTGGAGGTTTCAAAAGAAACTGTTTGTGTTAAGAGTTGTTTAACATTCTGAATTAAATGTGATAAGAGAGTAAGACTGAGTGCTCCAGAAATAAAGCTTGGGAAATGCAGTCAGATTCACAAAAGCAGGACTCTTATGAGATGCTTCTTTTTAATGAATCAGTTTAAAAAATTGGGTTAGTTTATATTAATTATTGGTTTGAATTGACCTGTAAACTCAGAGTGGCACCAGATTTACTTACGAAACTGTCATTACTTTTGTCCCGTACAATTTAAAATGAATCCAGATCCAACACTGTTATGTGTGCTTAAAGGCTTAAATAATGATAATTATAGATTGATTGTTAGTTATCTGACATGTTTTCTGATATACAGCATCTGATAAAGACATGCATTCAGAACAGAGCTTTGGCTATAATGTTTTTTTTAGATAAAAACAACAATTGTTTCCTGAACTTCCTAATAGTCGTAATAGAATGATTATTGATATTAAGGAATTTAAATTTGTTGGATTCGGAATTACAACCCCTGTATGTTGATTTCATTCCCTGTTCTGTTGTATATATAAGTGTTTGTGCGTTATTCATCTCCTGGATGTGTGTATTATGCTGGTCACAGAGAAAGTTAATCCAATGGAAGCACATGGCTAATGGAGTCCAGGCACTATTTCTGGCGGTCCAGCAACCAAAATGGATAGAAAACAGAGCAGCAAAAGCAATGTAAGCAGAACCAAGAGAGGCTTAACTATAATATCAGACAGCTCAATGTGTCCAGGATCTGACCTGAGGGACTCAGACTGAGCAGTGAGAGCCGGACAGTGCCAGATGTGCCAAGAATCTAGACAGATGGTGAATCTACATCAAAAGGGCAGTTGTGTTGCCTTGGTGACTATAAGTTTAGGCAGGGAATTGAAGAGCATTTCGGAATCTGCCATAAGGATCAGGTCTGGATTGGAATCTGTGTTGGGAACTGGATTGGGATTAAGTCAGAATGAGACAAGTTAGTCCTTTACAAGGAGTTTAGAGAAATAATTATAGTGGGTGAATAAAATTGTTGACAAACTGTTGTTCTGAGGTTATTTCTGATGAGGCTACTGGTTTACAGCCGTGATTCACTACTGATTTTACTTTGACTAATCGTGATTAATCTGTTTCTTAATGAAATAAACTACTGCTAGAGGCAACATGTAATCCTGTTATTATTATAAATGCTTGTGTGTGTCAGTGAATTTTGGAGACACAGCAGTTGTGGTGTTTTAATACGCTTACTAATCAGATTTAGAGCTATTTGAAGATAACGATTTCCACCGTCTCATCATATTTCATTATTGATCTGTTTAGTTTAGCCGTTTGTTTACATACGCAGTTCTGCTCATAAGTTTACATACTCCTGAAAAATCTGCAGGATGTTTATCATTTAAAAAAACATACAAAAAGGCCCAAAATATAACGTTGTATACAGATTTTCCAGTTTAAAATGTTATACCATGTTATATCAAATATCATGCTGCCTTATGTAATAGTTGGGTTCTAGAGCAGTAAAGGTTCTCTCTTTTCTTGACAAGTTTCTCCAGTTCCTGAGGGTTCTTTGGTTTTCTTGCATGCTCTGCACGTCCTCTCAGCAGCTCAATGAGGTTGAAAACCAGTATTGCCACTCGGGACAATTGAGGAACTCATGCAAACGATCACAAAGACTGCAAGCATTCACTGAAACTCAGGGAGGCAAAACTTGGTATTAGGAACTAAAGGTAGATAAACTTTTGAGCAGAATAATTTGTGTATTTTCAGTTATCATTTTGCCTTGTGGAATTCAATGCAAAATCTGTTATGCAGTTTCTTCAGGACAGTAGTAAATAAAAAACACAAACATACAATATAACAACATACAAGTTTTTACACTGCTAAATATCTTCAGGAAAGAGACATATGAGCACATGAGACATATGTATCTACAGACTGTCTGGTGTAAAAGAATAGAGAATTTCCCACTGAGGTACAAAGTTTTGCTTGCCCTGCACTTTCAGTCTTTCACTGCACTAACTGGCAGAGAAGAAAAAGTGACTCATTCTTTATGGCCTGGGAACTGGATTTGTATCCCTGCCTTTCCAAACCGCTACATTTCCCCCTCGTGCTTTTTCATGCCACTCTTCCCCAAAACAATTTGCCCGCACGTCATATGACTGTCAGAGATCGTGTCACGCACCTGCTCAGATTATTTCCATTGTGTCTGAATCCCTTATTCTCATATCCATAGTCTGTTTCTGCTTGGCTTTGGTCTCTAGGTTTGTATGACAAATTCAAACATGATCTGGATGGTATAGGTTTAGAGAGATGTGTTCAAGTTTTACACTGAATAATCCATATATAAATTTAATGTATAGGGGACTTGTGTACAGGAGCTTTTACAATAAACAAATGGATCTGAAATACTATAATTGACACTATCATTGTACCATTACACTGTTTACTTTATGTAAGAGATTTTGAACTCTGGAACCCTTTTTAACGATGGAGGTTGAAGTTGAACGAACCGCAGAGAAGGAAGGAGATTAAAAAAGAGGGTGGAGGCTGAGGAGAGCCGATATGCCTGCAATAAGAAGCAACTTTTGCCCTGTTGCTTGTGTATTGTATGTGTCACAAAGGAAAGTGCTGTGAAGTGAGCTCTCCATGTCCCGTGGGTTTTGACCCCTCCATTCGGTCATTGCAAGACCATGTGCTAAAAGCATGTGCCTTAAAGATACACACCCTATGTTTTCTTGATGACCTTACACTGCTGTAAACCCATATCTTAGTCATTTTAACAAGTCTTTAAGCAACAAACAAGTTTATTTTAAGCGTAAACATCTTTTCCCCTCCATTAAATAATTTAAAGCAACAAAATTGTATGTCCGGTCCAGATCAGTCATGTTATACTTGAGTCTTAATCTTAATACTTAATCTTTGGGATTAGGCTGGTCTCTGGTGAACAACCTTAAAGTTTTAAACATGTTTCTGCTCTTATTGTGCTTTATTTATAAGTACATTATAAACAACACTATTTTAGTCCATTCAATCTTTCAATAAAATGTAATAAAATCTTCCTGTATAAACAGCTATTTTTCTTTGGCTTACATCACCGATCTCTCGTATTTTTCAGTCTTTCTCTTTTAGCCCCCGAGCTTTATTATAATAGGTACCATCCAAATAAAATTTTATTGCATTTTATGTTGACTTTATGGCTTGTACAGAAACTTCTCACTGACCCCAGAACGACATCATATACTGTAGCTCATTTTCCCATGATAGAGCTGCACTACTTTTTGATGCTTTGATTCATATTTTATGCCACTGGTTTGTAATTCTGCTTCTTTTCACCTTGTTGGGGGTTTAAGCAGCTTTGTTTTGTGCTGATGTTGCCTGTGGACTTTTATCTGCAGCACTTTGTAGTGAGTCTCTTCATCATAAGACAGAACAAAGCCAATCAAGATGAGTTGTCAAATGTCAGTACTCGCCCTGAGTATCTCCTGAGGGTGAAGGGTGAAGGGTGAAGGGTGAAAGGTTACAATTCTAAATTTTTTCAGTTTGGGAGGGCTCAAGTGTATTTGAAGGTTCATGTGCCTGACAGATGCTTTTATCCAAAGACAAAGGTTGTACATTTTATCAGTTAGTGGGTTCATTGGGAATTGAGCACATGACCTTAACTATAAGCATACTAGATAGGCAATGGAAAAACCCTATGAGATGGGCACAAGCATTTTGTCAACAATCAGAAATTCACAGCTCCTGCAATTACGGTATCCAGGCAGAATGTATCAAATATTAGGCTTGTAATGCTTACTCTCCACGCTCACTTACGTAAACCATTTCACTTTTTTAATATATAATATGTATTAAGGTATAATAAGTTATATAAGGTATATAAGTATTCAGTATCATGTTGTTGGGTGTAGTGCCATGGTGCCCCTTTTCAGTATTTGATTTCAGTATTTTCAGTTTCTGATTCAACAGTATAATGTAAACCTTTTCATCTCAACTCATGAATATTAATTAGGTGATGTCACACTTACCCAATACTTTCAGTTCTTGATAAAAGGCAGGAAGCCAAGCTTATGGTGTGCATGTTTGTTCAGTCCACGCCAGTTGGCAGAAGCTCCTGTTTGGTTTTGAAGTTGTCATTTTATGCAAACTTAGAAGTGTGGGCAAAATGTCAACCAATTATAATAGCTGAGACACTCCTGCCTGGAAGTGCCAGATCCTGTTTCTGGAAATTCCTTGCATTTTGGTGATGTAACACATTTGTGTGTAGAGCAGAAAGAGAAACCGGGTTTTAAAATCTGTTCGTTAGGATCAGGGCAGTACCCACCACTGAGGTCCAGACCTCAGTATTTTCTCTGTGGTGTTTAATCAGATATGTTTGCCTTTGAAATTGGTATTTCATGAAGTATAAAAGAAATATAAATGGGTTTACAGCTGTAATCTGATTTGTGCCCCCTAAATGTCTTAAAATCACACATATAGATCAGGGAAATCAAAACTTCTCCACAGGGACCTGCCCTGAAGCCCTCAGCAGCCACAGTTACTGGACCTTGGTATTTCTAAACCCTGGGTACTACCATGGTTAGGATTAAGGTTATTTTCCATGTGGTTTATCAACGTGCTGTTGGCAGACAGAGAGACAATGTGATCAGGCAACGTGTCAATGATTTGTCACTCTCTATGTCAATCAAGAGCTCATAGGAAAATAAACTTCATTTAAGACCAAATAGATTTTAAAAAAGAGTTGATTGGATTCTCCTTATTTTACACAGACAGCTTTGTGTCATAACAAACACAATGTCTTGAGTCACCAAAATGTAAGAAATATCTGTACACACCCACTGGCTTGTATATCAGATGCACTTTCTGTATGTGTACATTTGGACAGAGGCCTGAGAGAAACAAGGGACAAAGACAAGAGGCAGGAACGGAGGAGCAGGGTAAAAGATAACAAGATTATTGGGATGTGCAACAGTTTATGTGCTAATCCATTTACAGGCTGCAGTCTGTCAGGATATTAGATGGACTTTCTGTGGTTGAGACAGACACTGGGCTAATGGTGATTTAAGGGCCAGTGTCCTTCATGGCTGCCTTATAGAACATTGCAAATTTACTGAATATCACGCTGACATAAACTCATGAATAATGCAATAGATGGAGAGGAAGTTGTGCAGAAATCTTTAAGCATTTCTCTTAGTCTCTTAGTTACTCATCTTGCTTAGTGAACTCTTAGTAAACCAGAGTTCAAATTACTATCCCCAAGCCCTCTCGGTTCTCTTTTTACATTTTTATTTTTGGCACTGAACAGTGGTACATTTTTTCAATGAGAGCACTAACAGCTGTTTACTACTGTAGCTTGGGACTGATTAGAAGAGGAGAATATTCCATTAGCATTTGGCTTTTAGTTGCAGTGACTCAGAGTACATTTTCACAGGTTGTATGTTCCCCGGAAATCAAACCCACGGTCAGGGCGTGGCGAGCTCTACCAGTTGAGCCATGGGACGTTCAGAAAACCACTTTCACATCAAAGAGATGAGTCAAACGATGCTGTCAGATGAACTTAGATCCATTCCAGAAACTGTAGCCTACAACCCCTTTACCTAACACCTGAGTTCTGCAGCTGTACTCTGTGTGTGTATGTTCCTTATGTGAGCTAAAACGTCTTTCTTATCCTGTGTGCTGTATGAAGCCCTTAAGGGTAGTAGCAGCTGTGTAGCCTCAACAAGCACCTCAGTCCTCAACAAGCTCCTCAAGATACAGCACCTTCATTAACACATGTGCGTGTCAGACGCAGACAGAGATAACGCAACGTGTGCGTGTTTTAATGTGGTTTCTCTCTTGAAGCTCAAAGACTTCTGCCCACACATGCAGTGTTGTTCTCCACACAGCTAATACAAGCCTAACATTTACATTTTTGTTTTTTCATGGTTTCTGATGTGTTAAGAACACCCACTGTTAAGAAAAACATGTCATTTGATCCTCGTGGTTTTTTGGATAGAGTGCTTGTAATTAATCATGACCTTTGAGAATACAAGAGTCTCCCTGTGGCATTGGCTGATTGTCTGTCCAAGCCACAAAAAATGTGTCAATACTTAAGCATGATTTAGCATTTGGAGGCTTTAAGTTCGGAGGCTTTAGCATTTAGATTAGGCATTGTTTTGATGATATTGTATGCACTGGATGGATTGGATGTATAGGTGGACTAATTTATTTGAATGCATGTTGTGTGATGTTAGCTTAGCAGTGTGATCAGGCCAAACTTCTTTCGAAATCGTATTTGTTTTATAAACAAAGTTGCTGCCTTTGTAGAGTGGAATCAGGTAATCAGTCACTTATGAAGCTGCTTATGTAGGCAATGGACAGTAGGGCAGCTCTTTAGGTTTTGGAACGGAGCCTAAAAGAGATGCTGAAACCTTACAACAATCTTATAATTGTAACAGGAAGGGCTGGTCAGGAATAAAGTAGTTTAGAATGGAAGAGGAAGCCTATTGTTGAACAACCAAGACAATCTTTAAGCTGTAATAGCAAGAGTTCACAGCGATCATCCCTTCGTCAGTATAAAGACAGCCTGACATTTTTACAGACACACGGCAATGTTTTTGTGAAAAGCTGTACATTCTTATCAATTGCAGAATTTGAACCTTATGCTTTTGAAGAAGTGGAAGTTGATTGGCTGTGGTTTGTTTCAGTCAGAAAAACGCAGGTCTCCATTGTGTGTAGATCCAACATATTGAACTTGCTACTTTGAAACCCTCTCAAATGCATTAAATGCGAAGTCAGGGTGACTTCTGACTCATAGCATGTTGAGTCTGCAAATACACTATGTGGCGTGACCCAGAGCTAATGTCTTCTAGCAGAGGTCTCTTCCCACTGCCTCAGACCAGAATCTAGCTGTTTCCCCTTCTGTGTCTGGTCTTCATCTTAAGCAACAGAAAAATAACCTTCCTGTCTCCCAGAAAGTGTGATGTAATCAGGAAAAGGCGGGCAGGTCTGGTTCCTGGCAACAATGGTTCTGCTGACTTCAAAGAATTGATAGTTGTAGTTTCTTGGCACTTAGAAGGTTATTTTTGTAACCGGCTTGATATGCATAAACAGTTACAAGTAAAACATTCTTAGGCTGGTGCTCTGTTTGTATGAGCAACCAGACCAAGCTGATCTCACAGGAAAATGTAATTTTATGTGGTGACGACTTGGTATGGACCATTTTGAAGGGAATAATGGGAAAATAATAGGAAATATATTGTAAATTAAAATAAAAATCAAGTTTTAAGTTCTCAAAAAAACATAAAACATACATAAAAATTTGATTTTCCTCCCTCAGTTCCATGATCTTAAAAGATGAGTGTTGCATTAAAGCTGTGATATTTTTTATTATTATTGTATTTATTTGAGCAGAGCATCAGTCAGACTTTATGTTCTTTCTTTTGTTCTCTGTAGAAAAGTTGGTAGCTTACCAGAGGGAGTTTCACGCCCTGAGGGAGCGGCTGCGTGTGGCAGAGCACCGGACTCTCCAGCGCTCATCTGAGCTCAACGCCATCCTTGAACAGTTCAGACGAGCCATCGCAGAGACCAACGGCAGCAAAGATGCTCTCGCCAACTTCTCAGGTTACTGGATGTTTGTGTACATTGAAGCAATTGTGTGTTGGTGTTAAGCAAAATTAGTAAAAGCATTTTTAAGGTGCTTAACCCATAAGGACTCACGGTGACACCAGTGTCACACAAAATTTGGATTACCTGGAAAGGTATTTTTAAAGCATTAACTCCATACTTTTAACTCACGGAGTCCCAAAGTAACATTTAATAAACATCCTGGTTCAGTCATGTGACAATGTGTGCATTTTTGTTGCCATGGCAACATTTCCAATATGCCAACCAAGCAAACCCCCATTGGGCCATGGCAACAAAAAACACACACATTGTCACATGTCTTGTTCATGGATGTTTAGTAAATGTCACTTAGGGACTTCCTGAGTTAAAAGTGGGGGATAGTGCTTTAAAAAGACCTTTCTAGGTAATCAAAAGTGTATGTGACACCAGTGTCACCGTGGGTCCTTGTTTTTAACATGCAAATCTGTGCCTGCAAAATTTCGTGGAATTTGATCTCTTGTTTCCTCGTTATATGTTGGCTTAAAAATGTCTGCTCAACAACTATTACTATTTTTAAATAGACATATTGCTCTGGAGAACAGTGTTCTCTTGTTGTTCTCTCACTCAATTTCTCACCCATCCTTAGCCCATAACTTTCTCAGAGAAACTCTCCAATAAATCTTTGGCTGCTATCTGGCTCTTCATCTTAAAGAAGCCAAAATAAACTAAATGTGCCAAATATATTTTCAGTGACAAGCCACTGATATGCTCTGTGACTTTATTAAATCACAGAAAATATATTTCTCCAGAAATTAAACTTGAAATGTTTACCACTCATTGTGGCCCCCCATACCGTGAAGTCGTCAAAAATACTTTTTGTATTCATGGTTATAGTTAAGTGTCCTGCAAACTTTTAATAAAATCTCTTGCGACAAACAGACTTTCACACCCTAATCCAGGCCACAATTTAGGGCAAATGGTTAATTGTTAATTAAATGTTAATTAGCGAGTTCTTTGGGAACTGCAACCTTAGACCTTATAATGCAGTTTTTTAATGCAGCGTGGTTTGCATTCCCTGTTCAGACTACAGTATTTTAACCACCTCTGCTTGCCTTTAAGCACGACTGCTCAGTAAGTGAGTGTTTTAATGCAGTATTGGTTTTTACTGTATGTTTTGCAAAGATTGTGTTTAAAAAGGGAAATGAGCTGTATGCGGTTCAAATAAAACTTTTATTTGTCAGGACATTTCTGAACATGGTGAAGTGGTTTCACTGAATACAAATGTTATATTAGCTTTTACACCAGTTATTATGAAGCACAAATTTAGATTGGTAAAGACTGGTACTCAGGATAATGCATCACTGCTGTTTTTTCCTGCAGATGAAACACAGAAGTTACTGAAGGAGTTGGCTCATAATAAGCCCCTCCAGGTGCCGAATATCTACCACCACCTGCCTCATCTGCTCAACAATGAGGGCAGCCTCCACCCCGCCGTACAAGTGGGCCAGGGACGTACCGGAGGTGAGCCAAACAACATTCATTAGCATTGCAATTTTTTTTGGTCATTGAAAGACTTTTTGTTGTAACACTGAGTAATTTTATATCATGGCAATAATATGCATCACTATAATTTTTTTTACTGGAAACAAAACATGTTGTTTTATTAACTACAGTCTATTGTCCAGATAAATGAAATAACTGGTAATTTCATTTAATTATTCTCTCTTTATTTAGAACTTGTTAAACTAGCCACCTGTATGGTGGTTCCCACCCTTGAGATAAGCATGATATATAAATGAAACCTACTGAAATTTTACCCTTTTTTTAAAATATCCCTTGGGATTGGATGCCCTTGAAACTGACCTTGTGAGGCTTTAGTGTATTTATGTGAAGTTTGTTTTTCACCCCCCATTCTTCCCATTTTCACCCAAACAGTGGGGGTTGTGTACTGTGTCCTTGCTTATTGGGTTGTGTTACATGTGGGCTGTCACAGGCCCGGTCAGTGTGTCAGGGCTGAAGCTATAGCCAGCAGCCCTGACTGGAGAACTTTTGTCCCTCCATCACACCCACAGCAGGCCTATCAGATTCTCATTAGAGGAATCAAGCCCTCCTGGGTTCTAAAGGGGTTACAGAAAGGACAGTTCTGAGGGGATGAACATGACAAAAGATAGAAGCCGCAGGAATGGGCACCTTTTTTAGGGTTGTGGTTTTTTTTGTGTGTTTTGAAATTTGATTTCTACTGCAGTCTTGGTTTACAATGGGTGGTTCTCATCTGTTTTTACTTCAGGACCCATAAAGGTGGTTGCAAGTGCAGTATCAAAATTGTTTATTATACAAAGATAACAAAACATGAAATTACATGTACAAATGTATTTAAATCATATAATGTATTATTCTTATGGGCCAAAAATGTAAAAAGTTATAACCTGAAACAGAAAAAAAATTGAAAATTAAAACTTTGAAATTGAATTTTGTTAATGCATAAATAATAACAGAAGTGTAATTTGCCAGACTAAAACAAAAATGGGGTGGAAAGATGAATTTGTGCTAAAATACCATATGGCTTCAATTGACCTTTGCATTTAGCATTGTTTCATCCTTTTGTCTTTGTCCAATTAACTGCAACCAAGTTTTGGGTTGCAACCCACCACATACTGGTTTTAGCTGGTGTAAAACTTTTCAGATAAGTTGCATAATGGAAATGACCAAAAAAACTGGAATCCTAGTACACCTCTGCACTAAATGTAATTTCATGTAAATCATAATTTTGCTTGCAAGGGTTTGATTGCAAGGTTTTTAGTGGTTACAGCCCACTTGACTGTGATTGGCTGGGCTTCTTTACTGATATATATATATTACCCCAGTGACACCCTGAGCCTGGAGCTGTCGTGCTCTTTTGTGGTAAGTTTTGTTCTTATTTGTATGACACATTGTACCGCAATATAATGTATCAGGCGGTATGTGGGCTAATGACAGGTAGTTAAGTTAACTAAATGGCTTCATTACAAGCGACATCATATGCTAGTACGGTCTGCGGCGCATAACAGTATTCTTGGATGACAATAATGACGTTAGAGAAACCTCACGTGACTGACCCCTGTCACACGAGAAAGATCTGGGAAAAATTCAGGAAGCATGTTGTTTTTGGAACACCGAAGCCCACCCATGTTCAACGCATATCCCCTCCCCAACTCATGGACCCGCCTCCCCTGCTGGCTTACAATGTTAGTCTCCTCTTTTCAGATTGTGTGATTATACTGCAGTTGACTCCACTCATGCACGTGTGTGCATGTGGTCCCTCTCATAGTGAGATTGTGGTTTAGGAGAGGCTATTTTTAGATCAGTAAATGGGGCATCTTCTTCTGTCCGGACCCTGGAGACTGTGCTCCATATCCCACGCTCACCAGTCTGGGAGAAATGTTTAGGAGAAGCTGATAGTAGAAAATGAAAATATTCTGCAATACACGGTTGCAGTGAGGGCCCCTGCTGTCTCTCTCTCATACATTATAGATATATAATGGCGATTACATAGAATATTTACATTTTATTTGTGATAATATTTATTCACTGTGATACTGTAAGTGGCATGTTTCTGTAATGTTTCTAAAGATTGTCAGTTGATACATAAATCAACTGTAGTTTATTTTCAAGGCGTGTTAAGTGGCTCTGTTTCAAAGTACAGCCGAGCAGCACACAGACTTCATAGCTGAGCATTCTGGGTAAATGATAGAGCTTAGCATGGCTTTATGTAACCATGCGCCTGAAGGCCAAACGTTACATTAGTGAAGGAGAAGAGGTGGCGTAGGAGATGACGACTTAAGTTGAATGCGCATTAACTGCGGCTTTCATGTGTCTCTATTACTTTTTTTCTCTCATGGTCTTTCCAGTGCTTCATCTCTGTCTGATAGACTCCCCTCCTCTCTCTCAACCAGCTGCAGGCTACTTTACTTCTTCACCGCATGGTGTTTCCTCTCAGAACACGTGCAGTGCAAAACAGGGACATATTTTATGATCTTCTGTTTGGTGCTGATGAAGTGTGACAGGGCTTCTGTCAGCCTGTCACTCAGATCTCACACACACTCACACACTCTCTCACACACACACACGCACACACACACATTCTGTATCACATGAATTTTGTTTGTCTGTATCACATGGATTTTGACATTAATCAATAAAGATCAGGTTGTTCTTTAATACAAAAAAATGTGTTTCACATTTTGTCATCAATTTATACTTCTGCCTGTCGCATACTGCTGAGAGAATCTCATCTGTCAAGAATCTTGCCAAAATCAAAAAGAAAGAAATAAAAGATTATATTTTATTGTAACAAAACTTTTTCAGGCCGATTAAAGGTTTTGAATTTTTCACTTTTGGCACAAACTTTGTTGCAAACAATGTTTTTAAATGGGTTTCCCTGAAGATTTCCCCGGTTTGATATTGGTTTGACAAAAAGATAGTCTTGCCCAAACACACAATTATTTTGCAAAGAAATAATAGACTTTCTAATTACAGACTTTTAGGTTGTAACCTTTATTTCTTAGGTGTTAAATACACCTGCCCCCTTCCACTCCTTAACATACATACTCATGCATTGTATTACTAATTTGTACAGACTTTAGAGAGTTTAAGGTTACCGCAATACAATAAATAACAGTCATAAAATGAGTCACCATTGAGAATAATGAGAATCACACAAGATTTCAAAAAAGTAAATCCTACAGACTCACTATGGTACTTCAATTGGGCTGAAAATTCTGTGTGTTTTTTGAGGAGAGATGAAAGATTGTGTTTCACACAATGTACAGTAACACTTAATGTCCATCACAGTCTCTGATTTTTCTTTGCTTGTTTAAGGGGGGCTGAATTTTAAAATGCGGTGTTATGCAAATTCATACATTTACCCAAAATACCTCCATATGTCTCTTTTAATGTTAGGGCTTTACTGTTATGTGAATGTTTATTTTCTTTTATATACGTTATACTGTCTAGCCACAGAATCTCTGTCAACACCCAGGACAAACATTTGTCTTGTGTTGCTGTCTCTAAATCAACTTATTTCACATTATTTACAATAGTTTCTCATCTTCAGAACCATATCTGTATGAAATGTTGATAAATTGAGTTTATGGGCCTGAAATTGAGTTTTTGTTCCTTGTCTTATGCAGTTTCCATGGTGATGGGCATCCCGACAGTGAAGCGGAAAGTGAAGTCATACCTATCAGAAACCCTTCATTCGCTCATCGATAAACTCTCGGCGGAAGAGAAACTTGACTGTGTCATAATAGTGTTTGTTGGAGAGGTGAGCGTTTTTTTTGAAGTTTTTGTTTGTTTTTGTGTGAGTTTTCCTTGAGTCACGCTCACACGCATGCATACTAAACCAAGCATATATGTGAAGTATACATGCATGTGAGGGAAGAGCTTTTAAATGACTTAAGGTTTAGCCTAGTAAGTGGCTAAACTGAGTCAAGGGGGTTTCTGGTTTGTTTGCTTGTTAGCTCTGGTGGAGGTGTGTGGGTGGTGCTGGGGAGATTTCGTGTTACAGAGGAGCAGACCTCCTCCGCAGGGTCACTGGTGTCACTCCTATACTTGCTTTTGAACTCAGAGTGGGAGTTTTAAGATCTTGTAAGAGTCTTAAACTAAAAAAGTGGCTGATTAGGTGTTTTGTGGTTGCTAATTCCTGTTTTTTATAGACTTTCTGTTTGTGCCTTTTTTTAAACAAGACAGTGAAGGAAGACAGTAGAGTAATAATTTAAATGTAATTAATTGTAATAATTGTAAGTTATTTATAATTATTGTGACAGAAAACTATGGCTGTATCTTCAACTCAAAGTAAAGAAATGTAACAATCTCTTTTTGCTTCTTTCTAATTATTAATTAGTTTAAAGTTGTCTGAATTGAGATTAACTAGCAAAAATTATTAATAAGAAAGTAATTACAGCATTACAAAGAGCTGGAGGAATCCTTGCTCTGTATTTCTGAACAGTAACTCTCTCAGTGTAAAACAGTTATAAAACAGTTAAACAGTTGAGTTATTTTTATGCTGTTCTGGGATCTGTCACTGTCTGTTGGGTCTGTTAGCTGCTGTTCTTCAGTCTGATCTGTCGTCATGTATTGTGACTCATTGGAACAATGGCAGTCATTAGTGTGTAATGGTTTAGTTAAGTGCACACACCCAGTGGCAGTACAGCTGAGGAGCCTGTGTGAGAGAGAGGATATCCCTTCTTTTCTCCATCATCCGCTGTTGGATTGCCTGGTCCAACAGATGGTCACATCTGTGAGAACAGACACCTGTAGTTCTCACAAACAGCCCAGAGTGGAGTCAGTCCTATTTCCATAATTTTCCAAGCTGTTAGACATCGGCTTTTATTTACTTCCTTGTTATTGCACCTGCGTTTTGTAAAGTGTGTGTGTGTGTGCATATTGTACACACTCTATATACTAACCAGTGTTTTGTCATGTGTGCTTTCTCACAGACAGACATCGATTACGTGAACAGTGTGGTTGCAGGCCTTGAGAAAGAGTAAGTGATGTCATTTTTTCTCTGCCTCAAGTGGTTTGTGACAGAAATAGTTCACCCCACCCCAAATGGAATTTTTGAATTATTGAGGTATAAGCAGCTTTTGCCATATAACAAACAAAACGATACCAAGAGCAATACCAAAATCTTTCCCTTCCCTGAAGCTGCATGTAGATTTTAGACCTTTTAAGAGTTGATTAGGAAGCGTGAAAATAAAAGAAAACAGAATATATTTTGTGTTTCGTGGAAAAAATAAACGCATAAAGGTGTATTACGACGTGGGAAAGTAAATAATTACAGTTTTATTTCTTGGTAAACTATTCCTAGTTAACCTTTGTTCTTTTCTGTAAGGTTTTATACCGAACTGAATTCTGGGTTGTTGGAGGTTATATCACCCCCTGCTAGCTACTATCCAGACTTCAACAACCTGAAAGAGACCTTTGGTGACTCAAAGGAAAGGGTTAAGTAAGTATACAGAAATTGTTAACCTCTCACTGCACTAATAATGCATACTTTCACAGTGAATAATAACATATCAGTATGTACTTTGGTGATAAGAAAGTTGCATACTGTGAGCATTAGCATCTAGATAAATCTAGATAAACATTCAAATTACTTCCCTTATAGCGATAGTTCTGTGCTGTTGGAGCTTTAGAGATATTTATCACAATTCTTGTTTAGTAAAAAAAGTCAAAGAAGTCTCGTAAACTTCCTGTTCTGTAATTCATACTCATAGATGCATTACAGTTTCATTCAGAAATACAGTTTTATCTGAGTTCCTCTGGCGTACCTTTTTAAAAAAGATCTGGGCTATCCTAATTGTGCGTGCAACATTTAAAGGACAGTTTCCACCGTGTCAGTCAAAAATTGGGTGACACGTACTCATTCTGGCAATTTTCCATTATTTATTATCTTAAACAGTCTTTAAAACTATGAAACAACCCAAATGGAACTATAGAAAACACTTGGCTGCTTTTTATCTGATTGAACTTATCCATATTAAAGAAATGTACAGAATGTGTAGGTTTAAGCCCAATTTTTATTTGTGTACAAAACTAATTTAAGCATTTATTCACAAAGGGTTTGGAGAGGTCATATTGTCACTGTGGTGGCTGTCTGTGATGATATTTATGTGCCCATAGTGCCGGTGTTACCGTCAATTTCTGTGGTGAGGGTGAAATAAAGTTTTGATTAGCCCACATCTCATATTTCAGTGGCAGAGTCAGGACTGATTTACTGCAGCAGATGTGATTATAGAGAGAGAGAGAGAGAGAGAGAGAGAGAGAGAGACATCAGTGAGATTGTCTGTAGAGAAAGACTTCTAAAGGAGTGGTGGATGTGTTATGAATGACAGGAAGTAGATGGAGCAAAAGACTCTGCACTTCTCCAGTAGCTCAAGGTCATAGACAACAGCTCCCTTCTTCCTTCCTCCCTTTCTTCCCCTCTCTCTCTCTTTTTCTCCCTCTCTCAATGTTTCATGTTGTCTGTCCTAAAAAGACTCCCTGTCTCATCTTCAGTTCTCTCTAAATCTTTCATCCACAGCTGTCTCAATTTAATCTCAATCACTCTGGGTGTCTCTTTCTTTTCCTTCTTTTACAGCTTATTCAATCTCTTTGTGGAGTCTTTCAGTCTTTCGTGATCAGAACTGTGATTTGATCAGAACTGAATTTTATGAGGAAAAGGAAGCAGACCACTCATTAAGAAGTAACATGAATGAATGAATGAACTCAGTATGGGCCTGTAGAAAAGAACTTTTATCTTTCATGTAAAAAACTGCCAATTGCCTGTGTTTTATTCTTTAATTTTTTGTAATTTGAGCCAATAAAGCAAAATTTATGATTGAATGGTTGTCAGATTTTATTGGTGATTAGAAATGTTTTCTTAATAAACGTTTTTAGGAATTTTGGTCTGTACTTGTTTGTTGCCTAGAGGGAAAATAGTTGCCAGGGTTTAAAGGAACTTGCCACACCTTCAATGTGAATAGAGAAAATTTACTAGACATGAATATTTGATGACTTACTGGCCGTGAAATTCTGTTAGGGTTTAGTTTGTTAGTAGGATGCTTGTTTCCATGATAACATTTAGCTGTTTTTGCTTTAATTTTGTGACAAATAGTGCAACTAATAATTGTGATAATCATCACTTAGCAACATCCTGTATGTGGTGATGTTGATTTTGTTCCTCATATTTGCATTTCGTTTTGTTACTGTGTTGGGCAATTTTCCACAGTAGTAAAAGTTTTTAACTGTCACAGCAGATGTTTTCTGTGAACGGTTTGTACTCCTTTAATTTGAAATGTGCATATTGCTTGCCTCAGTGAGGGCTAATATTCTTACAATCTGATTTAGGCAATGTATTATGTTGCAGTGTTTTATAATGTTACCAGCCACTGGTGAGTAACTCAGTTTTAGTACTCGCCCAAACTAATTTTTACTCTCATTTGGAGCTCGGTGGGTATTAATTTTGGACCCTGTTGGGGGCATTTCCAAAATTACTTGCCTTAATGAAACATAAATTCTGCCCATTGAAACCATCTACCCGACTGCGCATGTCTGCGTGGGTGTGCATGCGGGTGTAACTGCCTGTCTGCGTGATTTAAGTATGCATTGTGGAGCCTCCGAGCTTCCTTTATTCTGTGCCACAGACTTATGCCTCAATCACTTTATACAGGTCTGTTTGATCAAAGAAAACAGGGAGCTTTCATGCCTCTGACATCTCAAGTTCTCTGTCCTTTCTGAATATTTATACCTCTCTTTACTGTGAACCCCACTGCAGAGGTCGAATGAATAACAAGGATTGTGTATGCGTGTGTTGATAGAGATAAATAGGGCTCATTTTCTGCTCCAGACAGGAACTGTGTGTGTGTTTGTGTGTGTGTGTTTGTGTGTGTGTTTGTGTGTTTGTGTGTGTGTGTTTGTGTGTGTGTGTGTGTGTGTGTGTGTGTGTGTGTTTATAGCATCACTCCTCCATTATTTTGGCCTTTAAAGCCAGTATACACATCAGAGTTGCTGTCAGTCACACTCAACTAAAACTACTAAAAATCAAGATTTGTTGTATTGATTATACATCTTTTTAGTTGTTCAAGATTAAAAATATTTTGTTGAGTATAAATTGTTAGTGGAGGGCCTTCAAATATTGTTGTGGATGACATAAAGTCATAAAGGGCCCATAAAGTCATAAAGGTTCATAACCACTGAGTCAACCACAGGATAATGTCCACAGTTAGTGTTTGTTTCCCTTTTCAGTGTGTGTGTGATATAATTGTTTGTTTTTTTTGTTTGCAGATGGCGGACCAAGCAGAACTTGGACTATTCCTTTCTAATGATGTACGCCGTCAACAAAGGGGTCTATTATGTCCAGGTAATTAAATTGTTGTGTTTAAAGGTGAAGTGTGTAATTTGCGTGACACAAATAGAATTGCATCCATTCTCAAACAGGTTTTCTTGAACCCTCCTTTGTCTTCCACTGCTTAACAAACAAACAGTCCCACCTCAAACCCAAACTTAGTCAAATAAATGGTGCTCTGTTTTGATAGCACCACATAGTCATAGTGTTTTACACTTTTTTTTATTTTTTTGAGAAATCACAGAAACATGTGTATCTAAAGGAAGACGTGTATTGGCAGCATTTTTGCCATGCTGTTGATTTCAGAAGACAGTAATTTAAGCTCTGTGCTCAGTTTGGTAAAACCCCTGGCAAACGTTTATAGTAATACACTAACAAAAGACACCCAGAAGGCCAGAGGGGGAAATGCAAAAATGTGTCACCTGACCTACTTGAGTTTCTTGTTGCTTGTACATCTTTTACACGTCCTGTTCTGGTATGTGAAGCAAAGAATTTCATTGCATAGACAAGTTTATGCATTTTGGTCAATTCTATCAATCAGTCTCATGCTAAGATGTGCCAGGTTTACTCTATGGGTTTTAATTTCAAAACATTTTAAAACATTTGCGGTATTGCCTGCTTGAGGGTTAAGCTTCAGTTATATTACTGTAAATGCATGTCTTATTGGTATATATACAGACTGAAGTATGAGTCGCAAGTCCTAAACTGTTTACATTTAAGCAAAAGCTCTTTATTTGAATGATCTGCTTTTCAGATGCTTATTCCAATTCAGATTTCGAGATAGATTTCTAGGTTTTTAGTTCACACTGGAAGCTCTTTAAATAAGCACCCCAAAAGGTCTTAGCTCAAGGGTTGCCGTGGTAACTTGGAGCTACGTGGTAGCTAAAGGAAGATGTGGATATACCCAAAAGACACACTTTGGATCTTTAGCTGTTGTCATGGGAACATGTGGTGGTGGTTTGGGGATTTTTGTTTTTATCGGGTGGTAATTGTACAGCTGGGAATACGTTCATCGGAAAGGCTTTGCGACAGTCACGGGTGACTGTACGCGTTTACACCAGATTATACTTAACGGTATACTTATTTAATTCTCTCTGCCGAACAAACTGGCATAAAAATGCAGGTAAATAAGCCCAGTTTTAGTGGTTTCATAGGTAAAGAAGTTTGTTTTGCTAGACCAAAATGTAGAAAACCAAGTAAAAGCCATGTTGTTTCCAACATTCCTTTCAACATCTGCCTTTTAGCAAATAACTCAATGAGCAAATGTCACACAACCTAATTAATATTCATGATCCAAGCCACGCCCAGCATGGCTTGTGCATGAAGCTGCTTCTTGAGGAGAGATGTAAAGTTGTCTTGAAACTTAGAAATATCAAACTTTTGTGTTCTCAACCTACATATTAAACTCTTACAGCAAGTGACTGTAAAGGAGTCACTGACATTCCTGTGTGTGTGCGTGCGTGTGTGCGTGTGTTTATATGCATTTGTGTGTATGTGTATATGTGTGTGTGTTTGCATTAAGTGTCATGTTTGCTTGACCTTTTCACATTTTCCCAAGCAAAAGAAAAAACCTCATTTGATATCATGTCACTGTACATACATTCATGCTTGTCTCATTCTCACATGCTTCTGTCTGTCTCTCTGTCTGTCTGTGTGTTGGCTCTGTTGAATATGTTGTTGTCATTCTTTTTTTTTATTTATCTGTGCTGTGCCAACAAGCCTCTCCAGTGTCCTCATGTCTTTGTGTTCTCTATACACGCTGTGCTGTCTTGGGAGAGGGGAAAGGTATTGCTTTCATCATATTTTTTGTTTCTCGCGTTACACAGGGGTATAAGAACATGCATTAACTGTTTGGCTGTGCTTCTGTTAGCGAATGGAGTGCGTGCGTGCGAGACCTTTTCTTTTTTCCCAGGTTGATTGTTAGTTAGAGGTGATGCTTGTAGTACGTGCAGCTTGTGTCCGTGTGATCTATACTGTATGATTCATATGTACTTCCTGTTCTTCTTTCAGTTAGAGGATGACATCGTTGCCAAGCCCAACTATTTTGCCACCATGAAAAACTTTGCCCTACAGCTTGCGTCTGAGGACTGGATGATCCTTGAGTTTTCACAACTGGGCTTCATTGGTGACTCATATATTTATTAAATATTATTCTTGTTATTACACTGCACAGGCCCAGCTATTAAAATATCAATTGCAATGTTTTAAAACATAATAAAGAAATAGTTCTGTCATTGTTTACTCACCAATAGATCGTTCCAGTGTTTTCCATGGAATGCATTAGCAGACAATGACCAGAGATTCAAGCCGCCAAATTGAATAAAAGCATCACAAAATGTCATAATTTTGTGTTCTATAAAACAAAAAATGTAATGGCTTTGAAATGACTTGAAAATGAGTAAATAAACTCTTACAATTTTCATTAAACTGTTTTCTTATTGGTCATAAATCCAGACTAAAACTGTCTTTTTCTTTCTCTCAGGAAAGATGTTTCAAGCCCCAGATCTAAATCTCATAGTGGAGTTTATCTTCATGTTTTATAAGGAGAAGCCCATTGATTGGCTGCTGGATCACATACTGTGGGTCAAAGTTTGCAACCCTGAGAAAGACGCTGTGAGTTAATACCGGCCGTGTGCGAGTGTGTGTTTGTGAAACAAGAGTCGTAAGAAACACACACACATTCTGTCTCTACTGCTTTGTTTCTCTATATTCTGTTTCTGTCATTCATTGCAGTGTATGTGATTCCTGAATTCTTTCTGTCTGTAGAAACACTGTGAGAGGCAGAAGTCCAGTCTGCGCATTCGTTTCAGACCCTCTTTATTCCAGCATGTCGGCCTGCATTCATCCCTGGCTGGGAAAATCCAGAAGCTCACGGTAACTTTAATTTCACGAGTCTTTCAGGAGTGTCTGTGTGAGCTTTTTGTTAATATATCAGTTTATTGATGCTCTTTGTATTAACATCCTTCTTTAATGGTCAGCCAAGACGCATTGTATGCACCTGGTAGTAACATGCGTCTCAAGTGCATCTACTGTGACCACTTGTGATTAGATTTCATAGTGCTCTGATTTCAAGACTATATACATGGCTTAATTTGTTGGACACATTGAATTGTGGGTTGTGCCACATATCACTGTTACATATCACACAAAAAACTGTTAAAACACCCTAAAAAGTCTAAAAATACAGCTGAATTTTTATCTCATCATAGACAACTTCAGTTTTTTTTTTATCAGATTATTTTCTTGTCAAGGAAAAATGACTCTTGTGTCATTGCTGTACAAATTTTAAATCCTTGTTTTAGAGCATTAAATCATTTACAAGAGAGGCAGTTCTTCTTTGTTATCCTGGTACATTTGAAGGTCACTGACTGGATGGTAAAACGGTTTAAACCCAGCTGACGCCCTTATTTAGCTCAGTGGTCACATCAACTAGGATAATGTCAGGTGTAAACCAGGGTTTCCTGACCCTGCACAAGCTTTTCCTGTTGCTTTTAGATATTCCTCACTTAACTATGCAATTCTTTGGTATCCTGTTTTCCTCCTGCCTAAGTGTCTCTCTTGAATTGCTGACTCCATAATTTATTTGCTGTTGTATTACAGAGGAAAGTTACTGTAGGGTGTCACTGCAGTCAGAACTTACTCAGTTTTTCTCTCTATAAGGATAAAGACTTCCTGAAACCTCTGCTGCATAAGATCCACGTGAACCCGCCGGCTGAAGTCTCCACCTCTCTTAAAGTGTATCAAGGCCACACGCTTGAGAAGACGTACACGGGTGAGGACTTCTTCTGGGCCATCACCCCAATGGCTGGAGACTACGTCCTGTTCAAGTTCGATCGACCAGTTAACATAGAAAGGTCAGTGGGCACATTCTCTTATCTGAACGTTGTCTGCCTCGGGGCTGAGAAATACACGCACATGTAGCCACACACATGTAG
>JAZGTK010004984.1:0-23281 GCA_036877625.1 Ambastaia sidthimunki
CATTCAAAATGATGACAAAGAAGTATTTGGTCACTTCTGATTGTATAATCTGGTTTTAAGTGTGAGGTACTGAAGCCACTATATGTTGTGTGTATAATATAATTATACACACACTTCTTGACTTGAAATATGAAACGTAAATTAGTTTTGTAATCAAATATATTGTGACATTCCACCCGAACTGTTAGTTTTACAAAGTCCACATGATTTAAAGCTTTAGCCAGATTTATACCAGAATAAATGTGCAGCTGTGTGACTCAAAATGTGACTGTAGTGACATTTTTGCTGAATCTTAATTTTGTGACTAAGAACAGCAAAAAGTCCTTTCGCAAACAGATAATGTAATCTCAGCTCAATTAACTCAGCTCTCAGTACATAACTGCATCCATTCATTCTCTCTCTCAGTAATATAAAAACACAATTACATTTCTTTGTTTCAATCTCTGTCAGGAGGGCAAGTGTCTATACGTGGTTCTGCTGATGGCAGTGTACTGGTGTACTGAAGCTCTCCCATTGGCTGTCACTGCCATGCTTCCGGTGTGCCTCTTTCCCACCATGGGAATCCTGCCTTCTAAGAAGGTCTGTCCACAGTACTTCCTTGAGACTAATTTCCTGTTCCTGAGTGGCTTAGTGATGGCATCTGCTATAGAGGAGTGGGGTCTCCACAGACGAATAGCCCTCAAGGTGTTGAAGATAGTGGGAGTAAAACCTACCTGGTGAGAAGACTTGAGTGTTTAAGTAATCTAGGAGGACATCTGTATACATATTAAACATTACCGCAGGTGTCTGTGATGGTACCAAAAGTGGGAGTTTCAGAGGACCTGATTGGTCATTTATTCAAATGTCCATAATATTCAACAATCAATTAGATTAGTCACTTATACTTTCTGCATTTGATGAAAAGGAAACAATGCATCAACATTATGTTGAACAGTATTTTTGCTTTTAAGTTTAGTCATAACTACACATAAGTTTTGTCTTTTATGACTAGCTGATCCTATATGTCCTATACATAAAACTGGTTATTTAATTTTGGATCATTTTACTTTTACGTTTTGTTAGTTTTTTTATCTACCCGTTATTGTCAGTTTCATATAGATTAAACAAAAATATTTACGCTTTATTATTTGTTGTAACTTGTTATTGTGACTGTTCCATCCAGGCTGATTTTAGGGATGATGGTAACTTCCTCTTTCCTGTCAATGTGGTTAAGCAATACAGCCACAACGGCCATGATGCTGCCCATTGCTAATGCCATACTGGAAAGTCTCTTTGGGAATCTGGAGACTTTAAAAGAAAACTGCAAGGTCAAAAGTGACCCAGAAGGTGGGTGAGAGATATTAATGTGTTGTGTTGAAAGAGAAAATGAAAAAGCTTCTTAGCTTCTATTTTCTTTAATGAAATTCAATTATAATAGTAATCAAAAATGTTCTAGTTTCATTAAGATCAAAACTTCCATTGCAGGTGAATCTCGAATAAAAATGCATGTACTGCCATCTGAGAAACTAACATTGACCACAGAGGACAGGTAATAACTGCCTGTCTACCTTAAAAACTGCAGTCTGTAAGTACTGTGGTAAATAAAAAAATAAGAAACAGTTTTGAGCAAGCAAATAACAGATATGTGTTCAAAATGATCTTCTTACCCCAGCTCAAAATGGTAAGCTTATAATAGTGATTTATAATTTGAGCTGTGAAACATGTCAGCTTGGCTTCATTTGACTTCAAAATATGTATAGAAAAGTATGTATAGCAACCTGCAATTTTATATTTTAAACAGTGATAGCGATAAAGAGGCAAAAGCTACAGATTGCAGTTTAAATGTAATATGGTTTCAAATCACCATTTATGTAAATGATTACCCAAAAGTTTTGCAGTAATAATATTACAGATAGTAATCATGGCTGTTATTGTAGCTGTATTCTCTGACTACCTCTGTGGATAAACTTATATAAGATATGATTTTTAAGGCAGCTGTGTTTCTCTCTAAGTATCAGAGTTCAATCCTAAAGTGACAAGATCATTCTTTCATAGTAGTAAAGTGTGAGTCATCAATGAGAGATTGTGTCCCCTCTGTGACCTCACAGGCCTACTGTGTCAGACAGATCAGATCAAAAGACTCTGGAGGAGATCAGAAGAGAGGCAGAGTACCAGATGAAAGTGTGGAAGGGATTTCTCATCTGTATACCTTATGCCGCAAGCATCGGAGGAACAGCCACCCTCACTGGCACTGCGCCTAACCTGATCCTGATAGGACAGCTGAAGAGGTATTCACTCCAGACAATGTGCAGTACAGGTCCTTTATATGTCTACATGACGTCTGTTTCTCTGAATGAACAATCAAACCAAGAATCTGTTATTATCTGCTTTCTTAGCATTTGTTTATATGTAGGCTGTAGCTTATTTGCTATTCTGGCTGTTCTTGGCAGTGTGATGCTATTGTAGCTCTAGTTTGGCAAATTGTTTGGAATATGTCCTCATTTGTAAGTCACATTTGATAAAAGTGTCAGCAAAATGAATATATGTAAATGTAATCTACTCTAAATGCTGCTCTAATTAAATAAACTTTTTAATGTAATCTTGCCCATGGCCACTGTGTTAAAATAAATACACAAATCTTAGAGGCATATCAAGTATTTGCAGCAAAGAATTTTTATTAATTTTAATTTTTATTATTAGTAGTGAGTTTTAAATATACAGTTTCTGCCAAAATGCAGTGTCAGATATTGCAACTACTGTAAAACAATAATAAAATACAATAGCATGTTCTTCAGAAGTCTTGTTCAAAAAGTTTTTTATATTAATGACATAGGTGGCTAATATTACCTGTAGCAACAGTGTTACTTTAGTCAAAAGTATGGTTGCCATGGTAATTTTTTTGTGAGGTTAGCGTATGTCATCTTTTCATCAAGAATTTCTGCATTCTTTATTAAATTACATTTACACTAATTCAAGTAGCTGACAAAGCCGCTTACAAATGAGCAATACAACAGCTGAAAGGAATTCATCTTAAGAGACAGATGTTTTCTACTATTTTTAATAATCTAATTATCTGCAAGCTATGGCCAAGGGAATCTTGTTCATTATTAATACTTACAAATGCAGTGTGTTCATGACCCCAAACATTTCATGCTGGCAGCAGATTTGACTGTTTCTTTATTAGCAGTCTGACATCAGATCCTGCAGGACTGAGTCATTGGACTAATCATCTCAAAGTCAATATTCCCACATGTACATGCCTTCGGTCGTCTTCCTACATGATCTTTCTTAATTATCTGACTCTGGCTCACAGAGTTCAAACAGTGCTTTCCAAATTATTGAGTTAGCCTCCATTAAATGCTAATAAGAGTAACATTTCATTTCTCATTGCTACTAGTTGCAATTAATTTGTCTCTGATCCGACATGTATACAGTGTTTATCAGATTTAATGATGTAGCACATAAAACTGTCTAGAATTCAGTGTTACAAATGCAGTTGTTCTGTATTGTGTTTGTACATGTGTATATTGTTATTTGAAATACTGCATACTAACAGGCAAACATTGGGGCTAAGAGTAGGTTTGTGTTTAAGAAAGTGACTAATTTTGGTCATATTGTATTTTTGGATGTATTTATTAGTTTGTAATTGTTCTAAGCACATAGTGTGTTCAACAAACCCCAAAGCAGAATAGCAGTTTATTCCCTAGTAACTTTTAGAAAAATCAAAGGCTCAAAGGAAATACAGGCCTTTGAGAAAGTTGCCACAAACACTGGCAGGCCAAAAGAACATAGTTTGATTTCTGTACTCAGGATTACCTTGGAGTTTTAGAGGGCAAAGATCCCAGCTTTATTGTTCTCTTTATTGTTAACAGTTCTCCCAGGCAAGCTGAATGTTTTGGGTTTCTGCAGTATTTGAAACAGGATAATGGCATAACATGAGACCACACACTTTCAGTTGAGAAAATAATCCTTAAACACTTTTTTTATTGTAGATTCACAAAAAGGTTCAACAGGTAGCATCATATAGAGAAAGAAGACCGTACTGAGCTGTAATATAAAGAAAAAAAATATATATACTCAAATGTACTCAACTGTGTTTGTGAACTCCTGTTGGATCATAAAGTACATTATAAATCTTTAAGGTAGAATATTGAACATATATTGGGAACGTTGTGGATGCAGTTGAATGCAATAGTTGAGCTGGGCTTCTGAACATTCTTTATTTTCTTTAACTTGATTAAACATGAACCCTCCTGAACCTCAACCTCAGATTGAACTGATTGTATGTCTTCATGTTTGAATTGCACATGTAATGTAATATGTCATGAAGTGAAATATCAAAGGTGGCCAATGGTTTGTTGAAATGCAGTGTTGTGGGTCAACCTTTAACATTTTTTGAGGGCGATTCTTTGTGAAAATGCTGTAAGGTGAGCTGTATTTTTCGTTCTTCTTTTTTGTGTGGAAAATTTGTCAGTGACTTTTTACTTCTTCTTACTGTATTTGTTGTTTGGAATTCATTAATTCAAACTTGGTAATGTACCATGTTTTCAACACTGTAGGTTTTGTCAGTGTGGGAAATATTGCCCACACTGACTCCAAGGCCCTTTTCATTGCTTTGAGATTTTATAAAGAAACCAATGATTTTTTTTACAATCTTCTTTAAAAGATTGTAATAATTGCTGTACAATTGCTGTATTGGGCTGGTTGAAGTGCTCAAACAAACAAAACAATGTTTTGGTCACATCACAATGTTTACACTTTCAAATGTATAGAGACTGCTGCATATAGTTAAACTATACTACAACATTACTGCAGTTGTCTGTGGATATTACACAGGGACTGGAGAACGTCAAAAATTACACGCATAATCTTTAAAAATGTGCAACTGAAAGCAATATTTGTTGTAAACAATTTTATTTTACAATGTAAGTCATGAATAATTTCACTGTAATATTTTGCTTGTGTGTGTTTCCAGCTCCTTCCCTGAATGTGATCTCATAAACTTCGGCTCATGGTTTATCTTCGCCTTCCCCCTCATGTTTCTCTTCCTCATCCTGGGCTGGATCTGGATCGCTTTCCTCTACGGGGGTCTCAATACACGGTACACAACCCATCTGAATGCACATCACAAATAACCTTAACATACAAAACTGCAGTATATATCTCTGAATAATGTGTGTCTGCACACAGACTGTGTATTAATAAACATGATGAACATGCAGCCACAGAAGCAAAAGCCAAAGCCGTTATTGATGAAGACTACAAGAAACTGGGCCCAATAAAGTAAGTCACGATGTCATATCCTGTTTATGAACACAAATGCTTGATTTCGCCTAATTTAACAACCCATCTTTACAGATTTGCAGAAGGATCCATTGCTTTCTTCTTTATTCTTTTTGCTGTTCTCCTGTTCACCCGAGACCCAAAGTTTGTTACAGGATGGGCTGTTTTCTTTAACAAAGGGTAAGACACACATCACAGTGACAAGCAGGTAATGAGCAATGTTGGAGACAGCATAAACACATACATTTCCTGTCACATTTCAGTGAGAAGATCATAGTGTCTGGGTAATATAAGAATCCATTACCAAAACTGTCACACTGCCAAAACATCAGATAAAACAATCTGCCCAGTGTAAACTTTTTACAATCACGTGTCATAGTATGAACGAAGCTTTATGCAATTAAAAGCCATTAAATTAGGACAAAACGAATGCAATAATGTGAAATGAATGGTGTTAATGAATGTGAAATGGCTCATTCCTGTATCTAGGAAATCTTTGAAAGGTTAACACCTCAAGTTTAATATATATGAAAGGTTAAAATTATGTTAAACAGGATTTTATTTACAGTCAACAAATTAGCCTGCTATACTAAAACATATGTTAGACCATCCAACTATCACCTCTCCTTCTCTTACCCTTTTTCTCTTGCGGTCCATCACACTAATATACTCAGACAGGAAGAATCAGAAATATGGACTCAGCTGACCTGTTCTCTCCACAGAGATGCCCTTTCTCTATCTGCAGGATGTCTGTTCACCTCAAGTCGTGCTTGAGTTATCAAGATAAAGCCACAATTTAAAAACAGATCAGAGCGAGAACATGAATAACGTGTTGGAGATGACAGTGATTCACCATCTGGAGATGAGAAGAACATGCTGAAAAGCACGCAGTTTTCCATCATAAAGAGATGATGAGTCGTTTAGCAGGGATGAGGCAATTACATTCATTCAGTGGTTCATATTAATGTGCTGAGATATACAGTCCAGATAGCTTGATGCATTCATTTACAAGATTTTCTTTCCTGCAAAGTTTCATCTATGTTTTGCATTCACATGGCAACTTTAATATCAGCTTAAATTGATTTAAATGTGAAGTGCATCATCCTTATTTTCCAAAGCAATTTGTAGGTTTATTTCAGTGTAAACACTGTGTTTGAGCAGCCTGCCATTACCTTTTTGTCCTACCAACGGAAGAGAAACTAGTTTGCTTATTTATTTGTATTGTTTAGTAATGTAAGTGGTGCAGTAAATACACACTTTACCTTTATACAATTCATAAGTTAGTGAAACAGTTGTTTTCAAATATAAATTGCTTGACAAATGAATCGACTTGCTAACTATTTCTGGCAAATATGAAGCTAGTATGAATAATTGAAACTGGATGTGAAATCACTGCTCAAATTCTCAGCAGCACACTTACTGCAATTCAAAACAACAGAACTGTGAGTTATATTAAGAACTGAAGGTCATTTTAAATAATTGCACCAGCGAGCTAATAACAGCTTCAATAAGCTTTGTTTCTGTTTGTTTACCCCTCCCCCTCTCTTTCTCTCTGCCTCGCTCTCTCACCAGCTATGTGTCTGATGCTGTTACTGGAGTGATCATCATCTCCATCCTCTTCTTCTTTCCATCCCAGCGTCCATCTCTCCGCTGGTGGTTCGATCCGAGAGGTCAGTAGAGAGGTCACTGATCTGTTGTTTTGTGCTTGTTTTGAACTGTTAAGATCCCTTTAGGATGTAATTAGTTTATGAACTTTAAATTCTGGAATGTAGTTGGTAAAGTTGAACAATCACTTATGTAGTATGAGTAATATATAATTAATTAGGTTCCAAATACATAATAGGCTTAAATGAGGGGTACGGTTTGTAAAGTGGGACACATTTGATTCTGTTGTGAATTGTTGGCAGACACCAGCAATGTCAGTACACACTGTTATCCCAGTAACTTTCCAGAAGCTGGAATTCTAGTGTCCCAAGATCCCCCTGAATGTGTGGAAATAGTTAATGTTAAATAAGATGAGGAATGTTAATGAGTCAGATTAGTGTGTGTTTGAGAAATCGAGCAGTGAGCACTAACTGTACTTACAGAGATTATAATAATCTCACTGAAATTTCTCAATCTCTTATGCGTCTTTTTCATTATATTACATTTCTGCTTTATTTGTAAAATCTCTTTCAGCATTTTTTATCCTCAGGTTGCTCGTGTTACATCAAATTATACAACATAATAGTTTCGTGATTGCAGTTTTGGGTTAATTTTTCTGAGCAAAGTTTCAGTTTGAGGTCTTCTTTGTGCTTTAGAAACGTGACAGAAACGGGATACAAATTTTATTTAATTCAAGTGTGTTTTTAGATGTATGGCATTAGATGATAAACAGGCAGGAAACTTCTGGCATGACTTATTGTAAATTCTGATTGCAAGCTGGCCAACAGGGGGCCCCACAAATATTAGAACTCCAAACATGTGCAAATACAGCTTGGTTTATATCCTGCCTGTAATCCTTCATAATCCTTTAGTTAGTCACAGTCGTTACTGTGAAAAGTGCCAGTATTGGCATAAAAGCCTCAGCCATTCTGCAGTCCACATTAGCATCTTTAACACCAGTCAAGTCCATCAAAAAAAAAAGACAACTGCTGTCAGATGCTGTTTTTGTTTACCAGGTGTTACAAATCAATTTTCCGTCCAAGTGCGGTTCAGAAGATGCAATCAGATTCAACACATTCAAGTCCAGTACAAAGTGTTTCATGCAGACTTCCTATGCAACAGAATAAATGTTTTGAGCAAGCTTTACAATAAAGTAATTTATGTCAAATGAATCACTTATCATTACAACTCAGTATATATAGTATATATATATATAATGCCTTTGAAACATGACTGAATAACAGAGAAAAGCAGCCATCAGGAGCATAAAAAGAATCTCAGGGCACTGAAGCCCATTTTATCAAATTCTGGCTACTTTAAAGATGATAGAAACAGTCTTCATTTATTTTAGATGTTTTCAGTCACAGTATAATTCCCATATTTCCATTCCATTTTATATGTACAGTGTATATATAAAATATTTTATATTATTAATCTACTGTCTACTTTCTTTTATTAATATTAGATCAGCTGCAGAAACAGTCCATTATTTTTAACTACCTGAGGTCACAATTCATTTCCATTTCTGTCTCTTTCTCTGCAGCCTTAAACACTGCGTATGTGCCCCTGTTGTCATGGAGAAAAGCTCAGGAGTGTGTACCGTGGAATATTATTTTGCTGCTGGGTGGTGGTTTTGCTATGGCCAAAGGCTGCGAGGTTATTATCTGTTTTTCCTCTGTAGGCTGAACACAGTGAAACTTGAAATTACATTGCTGAATGTCAAATTGTAATTCATTCTTAAGGGGGTCTGATTCATTCTGTTTGTTAATATTTCACTGGAATTTTAAAATTTAAAAGCAATTGGAACTATGTTAAAAAACAATGATTCATGTGAGTTTGTAAGATGGTCTAAATATTGCCTCCAAGCGGTTTGAGGAACTGCTGTATGAGGACATGAACAGATGTTTTTGTTTGGAAACAGGAGTCAGGGTTAGCAGTGTGGATAGGAAGCCATTTACAGCCCCTCGCTCAAGTCCCTCCCGCAGTCGCTGTCATTCTGATCACAGCCTTCATCGCCTGCTTTACTGAATTCGCCAGTAACACAGCCACCATCATCATCTTCCTCCCTGTCATCTCTGAACTGGTACAGACACACATAACTCCCACACAGCTTAGTTTAGAAAGTCTAAAAATAATTGGACACTTTTGTCAAATTCATCAGTACATGTCTGTTGTTAATGTGTTAAAATACACATGCTAACTCTGTTGGAACATCTGTGTGAATTTAGTCCGTTCTGGTTTTGGTTAACAATAAGCAAAAATCAGTCATTGAGCAAGTACATGACAGATTAGTGTTGAACACGATCTCCTTACCTTGTCGAAAAGTTTATAATAATGATTTATAATTTGAGATGTCTGGCCAGATTTTGCGGGAAACATCTGGGTACTGTAGATGCTGCAGCGTTTGTAACTTTTTCTTATAGCAGTTGTTCAGAATTTCATGTTTCAAACAGAGATGCAATACAAAGTCAAAATATACTGATTGCAGCTTTATAGGCAGGTAGGCTATTTTTTTTTTCAGAAACATTTTTGTTATGCTGGTTGAAGTCTCCTCACATTCTGATAGCAATCACCACAGGACCGCAGGACCATAAAATGTTTGTCCAATCATTGCATTCAGTCTGAATGCTATGATAGGATATCCAACTTGCCTGTCACACTATGCATTTGCATATTTTCATTTGAAAGTAATTTTAAAATGCCTAGGAAAAGTGAAATCGGTTCAATTAAGAACAGTAATTACTATAAACATTTGGTTTGATATATTCTATCTAATGCAATAATATTAATACATCTGAAGTTTTACTAAAGTGTTCAAAAGTTAAAAAAGCTTATAAAATGAAAAAATTATTGTAGTGTGATTTGCAACATTAATTCTACCGAATAAAAAAAAGAGATTAAAAAAGTAAGGTAACTTTATTGACAAGTTTATCTAAATATACATATATGCACTAAATCTAGTGTCTATGTAAGTCTTTGTTAATCTTTGCATAATTTTAGGCCATCCGTGTGAAAGTCAATCCACTATTCTTCATGATTCCAGCAACGATAAGCTGCTCTTATGCTTTTATGCTTCCTGTGTCCACACCCCCCAACTCAATTGCCTTCGCCTCTGGACACCTGCTGGTCAGAGACATGGTAAGACAAGCAGCCAATGACCAAAACACATTAAAAGCAAAAATTAAATCACAGCTAAATGATGTTGTTTTCTTTCACTGTAATTACGTTGAGTGAGTTGCAATGGTCCTAATAAAATGTGTGTGCGTGTGTATTTGTGACAGGTGAAGACTGGGTTTGTGATGAATATTCTGGGAATTCTGTGTGTGGCTCTGGCCATGAACACATGGGGTCTTTATATGTTCAATCTACACACATACCCTGATTGGGCAAAACCTTTAAACTCTACCTCTGCAACAGTGCCTCCACATGCTGTATTAACTATGAATGTGACAGGCTAGAGAACACACACACACACACACACACACAAATACACACACACACACACTGAAAAGTAAACATTCATTATAGATTCTGTATATAATGTAGATATGAGACTGCAACAAATAGAGAAATTGCTGAACTGGGGGGTTTCCCTTCTAAGGAGTGATCAGCACATGCTTATGACCTCACTTCCTGTTTAGCACTGTCCTCTTGTGCCTTAAAGGCACTTTGCTTAAAATGTTCAATTTTAAAATGTTTATATTTGTAGTGTTAAAACTGTTTGTAGATGTCAATTTGTTTTATTAATGTAATTTAAATATAATGTATGTCTGTAATGTATGTCTGTTTTCTTCTAGAAATCAATAATTACATAACATTTCCATGTTAAATGGGGATAATCCCATGTTCATTAATCCATATTAAAGCTGTGATTTACCTCTACAGAAAGGCACATACCTCTATTGCAGATCAGATATTAAACTAATATAATACAACTATCATTCAGTTAATGAAAATAATTTATACAAAATAAATAAATGTTGCTGCTTTCAAGGGAAGTTTGTCACTACAAAACAGAAGAAATGCATTGTGGGAGTCTGTGATTAGTACAATGATCCAACAACAAGAACCCCACACAAGTTCTGTGAAAAATGTTTGATGATTTTATGCACACTTCTCTTTCTGAAACATGTTTTACTGTATCCTTTTCAGTATATTTTCCTTATAAGGCTCATTACAGTTAAAGAACAGTTAGTTGTGTTTGCCATGTCATGTGGTGTGTGTGTATGTTTGTTGCAGTGTGACCTGTTTCATTCTCATGTGAACAAGAGTGAGTCAGTGTGCACGTGTGTGTTCAGCACCCAGCTCAGAGTCATAGGACTGAGTGTGTATATAAATATGTGTGTGTGTGCGCTCAGTGCCCAGTTTAATATGAAACTGAAAGGTTCTGCCAAGATGTTGAGATAAATCCATAATCTTATTCAAACTTATATTTAACCGACAACATAATGAGGTTCTTAAGAAATCTTCGACTCTCTCTGTTTTCTCTCAGGTATGTCAATATTCTGTTGTGATAACAGACACATTACTTTTACCAAATAAAATTAAAACATTCAAAGTTCAAAAACCTTTTATGTTCTAAATACATATTATTATTATTATTACTAAATACATAGTTAGAAATAATTTTAGTGACATATATTATGTGTTACACAACACTGTAAAATTTTGCTGCTGGTTTAGTTTCCCAATGTAATATTATGTGTTACACAACACTGTAAAATATTGCTGCTGGTTTAGTTATCAAACATAATAGTAATATTTTATCTGTATGTATTTTTTGCATTTGTACAACTCTTACACCTTTAAGTTGTTAATATCAGAGTGACTGTCATACGGTTCTTATACTTTATGTAATTTTTTATACTCTATTCTCATTCAGTTCTCTGTTATTTGAGTATATTTTCTGATTTCTTTACTATTTATCTGCATGTGTTTTAGATCCTCAGTGAGGAACAGTACAGAGACGCTGTGGTTGTGTTACTCCACTCCAACACCTCAGAGCTCAGCTCATCTAATCGCTCTACTCGCTCTCTGTCTCTCAATGGCTGCGGTTACAGCCGCTCTACTTTTCCACTGGCTTACAAGTTTCCTAAAATACGACGTTCACACAGCAGGGGTCGCCGCTGGTATCTATGCTTCCGCTGTGTTTATTCTAGCGTCTTTAATCCATCCGTTCCGATGTGCTTTTACGCTAATTTTCCCAACTTTGGGCACCAGACAGGGTCGTAAACTGCTCCTGTCCACATCTGTGATGATCGTAATGCTGTATGTCCTTTCCAACATGGCCGCCAACATTGCAACTCTAACGCAGGTTGTAAAATGCGCCTCGGAAAAGCTCTCTCAAAGTCTATTAAGCAGCTCAGATCTCATCAATACCATCAAAGACAATATAGTCAAAACCACAGAGGAGAACATGAGAGGAAATGTAGTGACAACGCTTCGCAATTTTGATCACACCACAAACATTAACGTTTCAGAAGTGAAGGAGCGGTTGCATTTTTTGAGTAAACGAGTGCAGAAAGATTTCTCAGAGATTAAAAGTCAAGTACAGGATCTGAAACTGCTGTCCAGCAGAATCTTTGCTGCGTTTTTTGTTCTGTATTTGTTTGCAGAGTCCGTGATTTACCTTCGCTCTTATCTGAAGTCTGTAAAATTCGACAACACGTATATTACAGGTGGCCTTAGGGCAAAAGCCTCAGTCATGGGGATCTATGTTGAAGCAAAGGACCTGAAAAATGGAGTTAACTCTACAAGCTTTAGAATGACTAAAAGGGAACTTTGCAGATGTTTGGTTCCTGCCTTGGTGATCACTTCATATTTACTGATGACAATCTTTCTGATAGTGTTGGATCATTTGTTGTATTACGTAGTGAAGACAGGTAGTTCTTGGATTTCAAACATTCCATCCACCAACATCAGCCTCAATGTCCACTTCAAGGTAATCTATTTCTCAAGTAATCTTTCATTTGCAATGCACAGGATAAAAAACAATGACAATCTTCTCTCTTTTCTTCTCTCCTGCTCCTCAGGTTGAAAGTGAAATGTACATTTGTCAGATTGTTGGCTCAAACTGTGAGCTAGACTTGTTTAACTTCAACAGATCGTACAGGGCCCTCATTAACACTCCAAGCGCGTGTGAGGCCCAGTCAAGTGAGCCGAACCCAAACGCAGTGACAGCGCTTGTCTTCCTCTTTCTGTTCAGCTACATCCTGCTTCTCCTGGAGGTATATGCCCGGCGACTCAGGAGAAAAGTTGCGGCTTCCTTCTTCCAGCAACAGGAAGAGAGAAGGATCGAATTCCTTGTTAAGAAAATTCAAGCCAAGCAAAATGAAAGACATGATAAAATTTTCTTTATCACACATCAGAATTAGGACACCAAGAAACATCAACCATGATTTGAGAAAATTAAATTATAATTGTATAAATGTAAATTTCAGATTTTCAATATGGTCTCAGACTTTTGGACCCTCCTGTACTGTACTGTAAATATGATACTGTAATAAATAATTAAAATGGTTATTTTTTATTTAAGGGAGCTAAAAGACAATCTGTATTGTGTTTGCAAAACTAAATCTTAAAATTTGAGTTTCATCATCATTAATCCACCATGAGTTTATGATATTCAATATTAAATATGATAGCAAATAGTGATCAATAGTGACCAGAAACTGTCCAGAAAGCTCCAGAAAGGACAGAAAACCATTCATTTTATGTATATAATTACATTGTATAAGGACTTTTAGTGAATACATATGAGAAGACGATTACATAAAACATAACTAAGAACTGAGCCATGAAAGAGCAATCTGTGAGCAACAACACCGTCCCCTAAGGTGATCTGACCCACTGTCATGATAATGGAGAAGAAGACCGATATTTAACAGGGTGAAAATAACTTTCAGCTTTTACCTTACAGGCCACAATCCATTAAGGGACCATGTTAGTGACCAACGACACAGTCATTTGATAGAAACATGACTCTAATGGAAAAGAAATCAAAGGTTCTTACAGCAAAGCAATCAAAGGCACAATTCAAACACAAGTCTCAGTATAGGTGGAACAATAAATGGTGAGAGAGTCTTAGTGGTTTTTATAGACTGAGACATACGATCTGAAATCAGATTAAAGAGACAGATTTGATTTGATTCACTGGCTGTTTTTATTTATTAATTTTATTTTAATAAAATTAAATGTAGTAAGTAAACGTGGCTCTATTACAACACATTTTATAGTTTGAGTATCTCATATTAAATAATTATATATGTATGTAATTATATAAAGAATCAAAATACTTTAAAGGGGTCATGTCAATAGAAATTAATTATTCTTTTTCAAATTTTCAATTTATTTTTGAGTTTATTTATTATAATAAATAGTCCAAATAGACTTTTTATTAAAACTAAACTGTTCTATTTCTGCAACTTAGACATTGCACAGATGAACAAAAACACAGAAGTATAATTGCTCACAAAAAGTGAAAATCAAACACATAAAAAAAAATAACACTCCCCCTGCCCTCAAAATACTGATCCCCACACATGAGTGTCTGTCACAGCACACTTATAATCTCATACCGCAGGGCACTGCATTGTCACCTGTATCATAGCAACTGCCTCTTTAAACTCACTGCACTGCTAATACACTAATAAAACACTGATATTTTCAGGGAAAAACCGCAGGCATTAGTCAAAAAAACAAAGCATACATTTTAAGGCAGTTCTTGAGAAGGTAATTATAAGTATTAAAATGTTTAGGAGAAAGGACAGTAAGAGCCCTTTAATGAGACCACATATTCAAAGCATAATGGATGATAATGGAAAACATAGCAGAGAAGAAGCTTAGAACAGATCATAAACAGGTAAATCAGAGCAGAACATTAAAAGATGCTCCAGTAGAAAATTGTTTTGATGGTGAGCAGGACGAGGAGTTAAATGAAACTGTCTCTGTGAGAACATATACAAAGTGAAAACAACTAATTTATAGAGACTCTTATAATTAAGCCACAATTTGTGCCATAAATGTAAGTACTAATTAATCTTACAGTAAATGTTTCTTCTTTGTTACTATAGTCACCTGTATATTCTCTTAAAATAAAATTCCCTTTGCAGAATGTTATATGCGGAATAGCTTTTATCTAATAATAGAAATAGTAAATAGTATCTCACCAAATTGATATTAATCAGTCTCTTCACTGTTTTGTCTTTTAAGGCTAATTAAGAAAATGACAGTTTCTGAGATTTTATTTTCCCAAAGAGCTTTTATCAACCCAGCTTTCCTGGTAAATATGGATTACAGATTCACTTAACAATACACTGCAATAAAGTGTCTGATAAATGTTGCATTTAGGTTCGTTTGAGTCATACACATTATTAGAATTGCATGAAAGGTAGGGCAGGCAATTTCACACAGGCTATCAAAATAACTTTAAAAGCATAAGATCCCACCCTCCGTTTAGAGCGATCTCCAAAGCCACGCCTGCTCCAAAACACATGGGTGCGTACACAGTTTGACAGACAAGTAGGACATCCTATTGTTGCATTCAGACTAAAAGCATTGATTGGACGAATGTTTTATGGTCCTGCACCTTCCACAGAAGATATATGTTGATATAAATATATTTAGACTAAGAGTGAAAAGACTTTCAACCAGCATAACAAAAAATTTTTCTGGAAAAAAATTACCTACCCTGCCTTAAAATACGTATATACAAATTTGCAATTTTAAAACTACCTTTGAATTTCACATGCATGATAACAAAACATTAAAAACCCTTAAATAGATACGGACAGCAGTGGGCTTGTTATAATGCACATTAGTTGGAGTGGAATAAATCAGAGCTCACACACAGTTTTTCTCTCGCTCACCCTGTTTTTGAGGTTATTTATATTGAGTTTATTAGTGCTGTGGCACAGGTAGTCATATTAATGTAGATTATATTCAAAATCTATATTTATAGATGCTCCATTTAGATTATTTTCTTCTTTAATGATAAAACTTAATATTATATGTTCTTATACCACACGTATGCACTGCAGACATTTCAAGCTTGTGTCCACAGTGCTAAACATTCTGCTTTACTGCTTTACCACAGAGCTATTACATAAGTACATATAACGTGCATGTTAGTTTTTTAAATATATATTGAAATAGTTAAAAATGGCATATCTTAGTACCTTGATTTTGCATTTTGATTAAATAGAAACAATGTGTTCATTGCCCTACATAGCAAATAGAACAAAAATAATTTTTGCCATTGATATAAAGAATTAAAACTTAAAAAATACTTCATATCTAGTTTTAACTTGTAACAATGAGTAACCAGTGAAGCCTGTAAAATAAACTGAAATCAGTTTCCAAACCGATCAAGTTTATGACAACAGCGACACCGCGTGGAAACAATAACAATTACAGAATAAAACTGATGATTTTGAGAGCAACGTCAATAAAAATATAAGGATAAACATGGTATGTTATAGGTTATACAAGCCTTTATATTGTCAAGCTTTAGTACTGAAGAGCCATGGTCAGCTATGCATAATTATGGATATGCATAATGCGTACATAGACCTATAGGGCCTACTGAGATTTTACTTGAATCATTTTAATTCATTTTACTCTGCTTAAAGAAAAATCACCTAGTACTGAATATAACAAGATCAAAACCACTTTTCACGCTCTATATTTGTTCACGGTGCACCTTTGATTCCAAGACAATTAAAATGTGAATGTGTGAATGCTACATATGTAAAGTACTTTAAAATCATAAATACAAATGCAAAACAACAGCCCTATTACCTGCGTCAACCTTACTAAGAGCTGCTGCACCTGTCTGCGGTTTTATATGTGACGCGCACGCAGGTGCCTTGCGTCACGCGCACAGCTGCAAACGCGGAAGAAGAAGCGCGAACACATTCCACGTCACTAGAGGTGGATTTGCGCGAGCGAACCGGGGCTTTAACGTGAAATACACCGGTTGTGATGCCACGATCATTTCTGTTGCAGGCTCGTACAAGTAAACGGAATAACAGCGGGTAATCGGAGAATTCAGCTGAAGGTAAATGTTTGTGTGTTGAGCTGTATTGGGGGCAGCTGTCTGTCGCTGCGCTGATTGGTTATTCAGTGTTTTCAGCGCTGTCTGTCTGTCAGTGCATCAGTGCAGATGATATTGTAGTCACATATGAAAATAAATCTGTGCTTTTCAGTAGCTGTGTGTCAAAACCTAATAAGCTGTCTACTTTAGCAGCGTTTTTGAGGCATCATATGCGCATTCCAAGTCAGAGAAGCTGCGTCTGTCAAAAATAATGCATCTGGATTCGGTCTAAAACGCAGCTACGTTATTATAAAGCGATTGTGTGTTGTTGTCTAGACTGTTTTAAAGTGTGGTTTAAGACAAATGAAAATGGAGAATAATAGATCGGATTTAAATTATGGGCCCTTATCGCTTTGATTCTTTGATAATCACACATGATGGTGTTATATTGCAGCGGTATTCTTGCTTACTGTGCGTGCTGTTTCTTCACTTTAATTTCAATGGTAGTGAAGTTATTGATCTTAAATTGTGAATGACTATTTTAAAATAAAATAGCCCTTATTCACTCATCCCCAGTTACAGAATGTGTGACATTATTTATTTGCATGGAAGTTTAAATAATTGTTATTGCTGTGCATTAAAATGACTACGCTGCTGAAATAAATGTGTAACAACAATAATAATGATAATAACAATAATAATAATTACAAAATTAAGTTTATTTCAGAGTAGTTTGAATATTAAGTGTAGTTTATGTCATATCAGGTAAGAAAAATACCGTAAGGTTCTGTTGGGGTGTAACTGTCAGGCTGGGGTGTGTGCATGTTTTTGTTATGCATCACTAAACACTTTCATAATTATAATAACTAATATGATTTTTGTATGGCTTTTATGTGATTTTAACATGACACATATTAACTGTAAGACATATTGACTGTAAGACAGATGCTTAATGTGCTGTAATTATCATACTCAGTAAACAGTAATGCAGCTCTGTGTCAGTCACAGTATCACAATGTCTGTTGCGTTTATTGTCATCATGCTGCTAATTCATTCTGAATGTATTTATTTCTGTTTTCACAGTGTCTGCTTTAGTTCTCCATCTTAATGGGTGAATCAGGGACACGTCGCTCCACCCTGGTCTCCAGGCTTCCCATCTTCAGGCGTAGCGCAAGCAAGAGACAGGAATCGCTTCCTTCCTCGCCTTCCTCCAATGGCGTCCACACATCCTCACCGTCCAGCACCAACTCTAGCTCCAGCAGCACAGGGAAACGCCGCAGTCTGTTCCGCACGCCGTCCCTCGGCTTCCACAACAAGAGGAACAGTGATCCCACCCAGCTCAATCTGGACAATCGCAGTCAGGGGTCCGAAGCTGTCTTTCGAGATAGTTGCAATCCAAAGCGGCATTCGTTTGGATTCGGCGGACACAAAAAGAAGATCACACGCTCTCAGACGGAGGACCTCGAGAAAACCTCGGCCAACCGCAGTGTGTTTATCAACTGCATCAGCTCAGGGACCAAAGAGGGAGATGATTCTGGTTTCCTCGACGATGTGAGCAGCAAGAGATCTTCCAGGCATAAAAAGCAGCTCCTGCCCAAGTCCTTCTCATCTCACCAACGATTTTCCAAGAATACGTCCAGTGTCACCAAACAGGATAAAGGTCAGGATGGGGCAGAAGATCCACCTAAAACAGAAACCCCAGGTTCCTGGCCTGGAGAGTTGGCTGAGAGTTCTTTGCAGTCACCCATGATTTCTGAGGACCGTACCACAGCGATCACCCCCTCAGACTTTGTTCATGTTACAGAAGACTCTGTATCGGAGGTGGATGCGCTGCCGACCCCCAGCCCGGCTGCTCCACCTGAAAACTTTAGCCAGGCTGTTTCTACCTCACAGGCGTCTTTTAGTCCAACCCAGGCTGTGACAGATAAGCCTGTACTGCCAGATACCAGCGACACAGCCAACAAACAGTGTGAGAGCACCACTGTCCATACAGAGCCAGTAATCCTGCAGACAGTGCAAGAGCTAAACCCTAAACCTGGGCCAAATCCTAACCATGACCAACCAGAGGCCAGTGAGAACGAACAAGCTCCAGAACTGAGTGAGGACAGCAGCTCCAATCCAGTGGGCAGTGAGAGGAGGTCTAGGAATGCTGTTGTTATCCTGCAGGCCGGAAAATCTTCCGTTCAAAGCAAACTTGAGACTAGGCCGAGTCACCTGAGAAAGCCACACACAGGTAATGTCAATAAACCCAGTTTCTGTTTTGTGTATGTGGAGGCTGTTTGTTTGTTGTCAGAAGAACAAGTTTTGTGAGAAATAATTCACATACCTGTGCCCTTGACACAATCAGTGACCAGGTTATAATATTTATTATAATATTTATTATAATTATTATATATATTGTCTTTAAACCATTTCCACCTTACTAATCATTCTAAGATTTAATCTTCAGTGAAGATGACCTCATGGCAGCATTTAAGGAAGCAGAAGGCATAAGTGTTGACTAGTTAATCTCAGTCTAATGTTGCTCATTTAATGTGTCTAACTTCTGACACACCCAAATTAGTTTTCCGTCATTCTACTAATGAACTGACGAGTAAATTTAGGTATGTCATGCAAAAAGCACAATTGCACCTTACCCACATTAAAAGGCTGCTTACCAAAGAATTTTAAATGGACATTACGTTTTTAGTTTGAAAGGAGGAGGTGGAGACTACAGTTGAGCGAGTGACACACACTGAAACTAGCACAGTGATTTTGAAAATCAGTTGCCAGGGGCAACAGTAAATGTTTCACTTTAGTGGTCTTTATACAAAAATGTTTGACCACAAAGTGCTGCAGTTGATAAACCAGAATCCGATATTCTTGTGTATATATAGATAGTGTTTAGAGAAAGTGTTTTTGTGATTCACTTTGGCTGTATTTTGTGACCTGTGCTTCTCTCTTCTGTAAATTATACTGTTACATCACAGGAGCTTTCACTCCAGAATGCCTGTGGCTTAGAGGTTTATAGGAAACAAACCAGGTTTCACTGTATTGAGTTTCCAGTAGTGGTGACCTGATATTAGCTTTACTACTGTCGTTCTCTCTCCCACAGCTCGTCTTGCAGGAGAGAGTGAATTCTATACTTTATGGGTGTTCATTTACAATTATAGGCCTGGGGTGATCATTAATATTCATGTAAATGGTTAAGCGTTTTATATAATTAAGATGTTGTATGTTTGCAGTGTGGGGACAATCATGTGACCCTATTTCACCATCTTTTTTATTCCTGCTGTTGTTAGTGTTGGCTGCAGATTAGTTTGATTAATCAAATTGGGATTATTCCCAAACCTTTTTGTGTTAATCTGGATGTGCTGGTAACTTGAGCCTGTGTTTGTTTTGCATATTGTTCCATTGTGAAGATATTCTAAGCAATCAGTATTGGTTTGCATACTATGAGCAGTATTTCCTGTGAATGTTGGTTTGGTGCTTTCATGGAAAAGTGTTGTTACTCTTGCGGTGGCAAGACAAGGTCTTGGCTTCCAAAAATGATGGTAGCAGCAGTATATTAAAAATAAGTTAACATGCAACTGTTGTGTCTAGTGTAATTAAAGCGTTGCCAGTTGTTTTATCTACCTGTGTTATTCAGTTCCAAATGTAGTTTTTAAAAACAAGTCGAATGTGTTTTAATGCAAATCTCATGCAATGGGTAATTTTTAGGTTGTGCCTTTGGCATTAAACTACTAAATTCGCGTCTTTGTGTGTGTGTAGCATCTTTTTTACATGAATTTCATTTTCTTTTTGACCTACAGCTACATTTAAAGCCCATTAGTATCTGTTTATGCAGCAAGCTACTATAGAATGTTTTTTATTAGTAAATAATAAAGAGTAGTACAGATTGTAGGCCTGGCAACCAGATGGTTTCCATATTTATTTTTCCCCACTCTATTTGAATATTGTTTTCCATAAACCTCCATGTTCACAGTTCATAATATATGTGACTTTGAAGCTATTCATGAGTAATTGTTTTTAGTAACTCTTTGTACTTTTATTTACACCTTAAAACCTGTACTTAAAGGTTATATTTACAGGGTTAAGAGCATTAGGTAGGTGATGTTGGTGTATAGTAATTTGTTGTGTAGTAAATTGTTAATGAAAGCTAATGTAATAAAATTGTCCATTTTACTGTACACACACACACACACACACACACACACACACACACACACAGTACTAGTGACCCCTTCAGACCTGCAGATAAAGTGCTGAATGTTAAGTCCTGTGTTGTGTTCTTTACAGTGTCTATGTGCAGCAGTGGGAGCCCCTATCATGAGGTGATGCGCATGGATAGACGTCTGCGGTCGGCATCTGAGGGTGCGGGAGGACCCACACTTCATCTTAGCCTCAGGGATCCTCACAGCATGGAGCCCAAAACTTTATCCAAACAGAGAACCATCTCCTCTTCTTCTAAACTGGGCAGCCTGGTAAGCGAGAGGGGGTTTAATGATTCTGTTTAACTCTTGCCTGGTCAATAGTTTGATGTGGTGTGTTTAAGCTAGAAAGATTTGTCTTGCGATTAAACTTGACGTTAAAATTTGCTATTTTCAACCACACAACATTTGATTCAAATTTATTCCTACATACATTTTATATTAGATGCTCCTCAAGATCACAATTTATTAAATCAGTCGTGTTTACAGTTCTTTGCTTGATCAACACACGCAGCTGAAAATCTCTGGTGTAGATTTAGTTTAGTCTCATGCTGTGTCCTCTGAGGGATTAAATTACCACCCAGAGATATAATCACAGTGCTTAATTAAACAGACAAATCCTCCAGCACCATTTCACCCAGCAGGTCAACAGGGCCAGTATCAGTTGGTCACTTCCCTCTGTTAGGTTCTGGTGCCTGTACATTTCTTCTGAAAAGCATTCACCCTCCTGAACCTTTGCGTTTTGTGCTGTTTCATAGCATTAAATCAAATTAAGTGGACTTATTGTCACGAAATAGTTCCATCCAAAACTCATGCCATTGGTTAAGCAGGTTGTTGCTGTTTTGCACTGGTTGGATTCTGGGTAACAACAAGGTTAAACATACGTACTGTAGGGCAAATTACTATGTCACTTCCTTGATGATTAAATATAAAATCTAAATAACCTTCTGGAAAACGTAGTCATATAGTGTCAACACTTACAGGAAAACATTATTTCAATCCATAATGTCAAGCAATTGTTTACTGTGGCCGGTTTCAATGAAGTTATAAAGCATTTCCTTTGTTTCTGAATGATATTACGTGCACCTGCACAGCTTGAGGCCAAACCAATAGCTTCTTTTTGCCACCATAAAGAAGGAAACCTGCACATCCTGTGTTATTGTTCTTTAATGCCTGCAAAGATGCCACTGCTAATTTATCATCAAATCATGTGCCGTCCAGCATTTGTGAGTGAAGTTTACTGTAACAGTGCCTGTAGGCTGACCTAGGCTTTCCATTCACATTATTGTGTTTGGCAGTTATTCTTGGAAGGAGCTGTTTCCTGAGGGCAACATGTCTGACCGAGGGTTTGTCAGCAGAAGTTGGAAATCATAAGAAACCCACACTGCAGCATGTTTAAGGTGACACTTGGCCTGTTGTGGCTTTGTGGGGATCCGGTTCCTGGTATTCTTGATGGCGTGCCTCATACGGATGAATGAGCCCACATTCTAATTGAGGGATGAAACGGATTTGAAGAAAAATCCTCTCCCACTTGATCAAATCCATTTTGAAGGCAGTACAATCATTTTCCAGGCAACTCCAGTCAAAGTTCAGAGGCAAGGCAGTGATAGTGCAGACAGTAATTTACAGACCAGGATATGAAGTCACACAGATGGTGGGTATCTGTATGACCTCATATCCAGGTTTGTATATCACATCTGGTGAACATTTCTGACCATGCACAGTGAAAAATGGAATCCGATTGAAACCCTATAACAAATCTGATTCACAAATGCTTCACATTACAGTAATACACAGATTCACTGTACACACTTTTTTTTTGCTTCTATAAAATGGCAGAGACAACTTTATCACTTTATCATTTTCTTTTTACAATCTTTAAAATCTTTCTTTTGTAAATTTTCTAAGCTGACCTCCAAAGGAATGTCTGTGCTCGTAAGTTTACAAAATGTTTCTCTGGGTATAACTATATAACTTTATCCATTGCTGTCTGATTTGTGTAAACGCAAAGGCGAGCAGGAAAAGGGAAGTGTTCTATTGTCAGAAAATAATTTGTAGTTGTGTTTACTGCCCTCAAAGGGAAGCGTGCCATTTGGCGGTCTCTGTATTCCTCAAACGTCAACATTTGCGGAACAGCAGTAGTTTCCCATTT
>JAZGTK010004985.1:0-16542 GCA_036877625.1 Ambastaia sidthimunki
TGCAAGATATCTCACTATTTTTGACTTTTCGGAGCCTGTCAAGTCCTTCTTTTGACCCATTTTGCCAAAGGAAAGGAAGTTGCCTAATAATTATGCACACCTGGTATAGGTGTTGATGTCATTAAACCACACCCCTTCTCATTACTGAGATGCACATCACCTAATATGCTTAATTGGTAGTAGGCTTTCGAGCCTATACAGCTTGGAGTAAGACAACATGCATAAAGAGGATGATGTGGTCAAAATACTCATTTGCCTAATAATTCTGCACTCCCTGTAGTAATACTAGTAAATTTTGACTTTTGAAACACGCTCATAAATCATACATTCTTTTTTGAAAATTTAATAATGGAGAAAGTTTTATGTGATGTTGGGTAGGGTTAGTGTAGTGGGATAGAATATACAGTTTGCACAGTATAGAACAGAACCCATTACATCCATGGAATGTCCCCATAAAACATAAGAACCAGTAAGTGTGTGTGTGTGTGTGTGTGGCAGCATGGATGTCAACACATAAACAAACCAAACACTGTTAGCGCCAGTATTTTATTTCTCTGATGGTCTGCCCAGTTTTATTGGATTCAGTGTCCTTAAACAACACAGAGATGCCACACAGAGTGTTAGGATTTTTTTTTTAATCACAGAAACAACTTACCTAGGTGTAGGTGCAGTTAAGGCCAGCCCTGATGAGAAAGACTTTAAATCAGTTTGCTAGGTATAGGAATAGTTAAACAAGCCTCAAGCTTTAAAAGACCAGCAGAGCACTTTAGACCGGTTCTTATTTCACAGGGACACAATTTAAATGACCATTCCAGACCTGGGTTAGTTGTTTGGTCTCAGTTCAGCTATCGTGTAACCTCATGTGAGGCCATGTAAACTTTACCCTCAAAGGTCTCTTTAAACATTTATTTAACTCCAAACTTCAATAATGTTTGAAAAAAAGCAATAGAAACCATTACGTAAATGCTAATAGTTTCCAATACAAAACCATTACAAACCATTAAAAAACCTTTTTGTTGTATGTTTTGCACATTATTCCACTAGGATTTAGTAATGTGAAAGTGATGTGCAGGTGGTAACTCATACTAGGAATTTGTCCGCTGCATTTTACCTATCCAATTAGTACACACACACTTAGTAGAGTAGTTGTGAACACACACACAGCAACCGTAAACACACACCTGGAGCAGGGGCAGCCATTTACTGCAGCACCCGGGGAAAAACTTGGGGTAAGGTGCCTTAATCAACGGCATCTCAGTTATTTCCTGCTGGCTAATAGAACTGGCAACCTCCTTGTTAGAAGTCTTACTTTCTAACCAATAGACCAAAACTGCACCCCACAACTCATTTCAGTAGCCCACAACTGCCCCAGTGGTGTTCTACTGGTCCCCACCCGCAATATGACCCACCAACAGAACCCAGGATATTACCAGTAAAACCCATAGAGACCGTTATAGTTTCTGTTAAAATCATTACAAAACCATTATAAATAAACCATTACATCCATTAGAATTTCTGTGATGTTTCTGTTGTGAAACTGACCATTTGAAATAACATATAAATAACATTTAGGCATATAAACAAATTTTATAAATTGCTTCTTTCTTCCTTCTTTCGACCCTTCCTGTGCAGGTCGTCTTTTACCCCAGCTGTGGAGAAGTTTTTAATTGTCATGGACCACTTGAGACTTAAGAGCAGGTTGATGGTAATTTTATCAATAATAAATGAAACAGAGATTCATTCTTCGTCCAAGAGAGGCACAAGCAGTCTGCTGGGCAAGGCACTATCATAAACAACACCTCCTAGGGAATAGGGAGGCTGAGTAGCCCAGAACTGGAAGAGCAGGCACAAGGGAAAGGAGAGTAGTAGGCAGCTAGAGAGAATGGAAAGAAAATGACAAACCAAAAAATAGAAACAATAAAGTAATGAAGCAACAAAACTGGGCACAGAACACCCAACAAAGGCAGGGCTAGGCTTATGAGAATATGGAGGCAAAACATAAACACATGGACAACAGGAAATGGACTGACCAGTCCAGGGACATGGCATTAAAAAACAGATGTGATCATAATTTCTTATGCAAGGATGTTAACAGCAAATGCAAATTAAAAACTAACCGAAGTATTGTCACAAAACTAGAGTATTGCAAATTAAAAACTAACCAGAGTATTGTGACCACACTCACATTGTCAACTGTAAACAAAATCAGTAGTAAACAAAATCAGTCTTTCAGTAGCTAAAAAACGAAACCATTTATCCAGTTGCAATGATTTTATAGATGTTTTATATTGTGGCAATTTTTACACATGTAGGGCCTTTTTCATTATCTTGTCCAAGGTCCCACCTGGCTATGTGCCAGCTTTTGTCTTGCTCAGAGAGTCTGGTTCACTTACTGCAGTCACTCTGCTCCACCACTCTGCTGCCTTAGCACGTGTCATGATCACCAGTCCTAGTCTTCCTGGCCACTAGTTTATGTCATGAATTGTAATGTATTCCACATCCGCTAAGACACACCTCTGCTGTTCATCGCCTCACATCTGGACAATATCTACAGCCTCCCACCTCCCAAATCACATTGCCTATAATAAATTAATTAATTTTTGTGTCTGCACAAAGAGTAAATAATCTTTAGGGTGCCGGTTAGAACAAGTGTAATGTTATTTTAGCAAATGGATTTGCTGAATCAACACCATTGATCTACAATCTGACCTGTGATGCAGCCTGAAATCCTGAAACACACTATGTTCATTCTCCAAAGGAAAAATGCCCCCAGCTGAGCCTTGTTTCTTTAAAGGTTTTATTCTTTTTAAACTTCTGTCACCTGATGGAGCTTGGCTTTGGGGTTTCAAAGATTCTTTATATTTAACAATAATATAGAATAATATATAGAATAATAATATAGAACAGACATTGCTGAGAACAAATCTTGAACTGATTTAAACTGGAAGATGACATTACTGTTCTGTGCAATGCTGCTCTGTAGTTGATTTGAATTTGTTTAATAATATAATAATTGATTTAAAACACTGACACTGTTATGGAACTTTTGTGTGGAGCTGTTTATAGCTAAACTAAGCTCTGTCTGTATTCTAGACTTCACACTCTTCACACTTGCACTCGGCCATCTGGTCTATGAATTCTGAAAGGGTTTTACGATCCCAAATAAAGCACTTGAAAGTTTTTGTTATGTACGTACAGTAGCAGCTTTTCCCAGATGAGGGTAATGATGATTCAAATACATGTAATATTGATTTAACACTTTCACAGTTTAAGGCACTATTATAATTATTTAATTTATAAAATAAGTTGACATAAGTTATATGTTAGAAAATAAGTTATCAAATAAGTTGACATATTCTGAGTACAGTAAATGCCACATAATTAACAAACCACATAACATAATTTCAAAGATCAGTGCAAAAATGTATGATAACAGCATTAGCTAGCAAATACAAACAGACCATAGCATAATATTTACAATCAATATTGTGCTGTGTGCCAACGTCAGTATATTTCTGTACAAAAATGGTGAGTGAGGAAATTAGAAAGCAGGATACAGGAAAGATGGATCCACACTTCACCAACACATTATTAACAGCTACTCCTTTTATATATAAATAAAATTAACAAAGTTCATTTAACTTTTTCACATCTCACTTTCAATTCTGTCTGGTCTGTTTCTGTTGAGAGATGTGTTTCCTTCCTGTGTTTCAAAACCTGAGGTCTGATATCAAAACAACTTGAATTCAATTATTCATAAGAATAGTGTTCTTGTAGCTCAACTGGTAGGGCATTGCGTTCACAGCACAAAGGTTGTGGGTTTGATCCCAGGGAATACAAGCACTGATAAAAATGTATACCTTGAATTTACTGTAAGTCGCTTTGGATAAAAGCGTCTGCCAAATGAATAAATGTAAATGTGTGCAGAATCTTTTTTTAAAGGTCAGGCTGGTTTAGAAGAGACATGCAGCCCTTCACTGTGTTCCAGACCTGCCAGTCATTATAATTACCTGCCAGAAGAGCAATATCCATTTTAAGCTGTCATTCTGATATAATTTAACTGGAAGATATCTTTACACAACAATGAAATGAGATTAACAGCAAAAAGAAAAAAATGATGAAACATGAATCTTATATTTCTAATAAGAAGGTGGTTTGAATTACAAGGCGGGAGATTTTTGGGCCTGCTGATAACAATTGGTCGGCATCAACTTTCCAGGAAAAAATTCAAGTAGGTTGCACTGAAAAACAAAGCTTTCTTTGAATGCAAGAGAAATCAAAATTATTATTCTATCAGTCTGTGTCCCCAGATTAAACAAATAAAAGGCTGGGATTCTGCTGGATATTTATGTACAGGATGCAACAGTTAGAATATTAACATTGGACAAAGTGTGCAGGATCTACGGGTCTCAAACACTGCCCAGCAGGGCAGTTTCACACGGGGCGCTTTAAGTATCTGCTGATTTCCTTGGATTTTGCACATACTATTTGTGAAATGCATACCATGTATGACATGTTGAACATGTTTGATAAATTTTCTGTTGTCTTTGTTTTTTATATATCTTATTATTATGTGTAAAGCTGCTTTGAGGCAATGTAACATTGTAAAAAGTGCTATATAAATATAATTGAATTCACTCCTCACAGATCAAAATTTTTGGTTTATTTTTCTGTTTTTTACATTTACAAATACGTCTGCTAAAATTTATTAGGAAATAAAAAGTAAATTGTAATTATTAGAATTAATAGAATTGGAATTTAAATGCATGACATGAACTAAATGTCCAAATTTGATTTTGTTGTCTGACTGAGAACAAATCATTAGACCATGCAGCCTGCTAAACTCGATGCTATAGTTGATGTTCTCTGGCACCTAAATCACTGAGTTTAACAGTGAGACACTATGCATGTTTCTATGACCCTGCAAAGTGCAAACATGTTACCCAACAGATCAATGTGTGAAAAAGAAGGAAAGAAATAGTTTAATCAACTAACAGCCTATAACCATCGGCAAACACACTGTTTACACAGATAAGAAAATGGCCATCGATCCTGTGGCTGACCTTGATACCGTTTGCCTGGGTTTAAAAAGCTACTGTGGAACTTAAAAAACATCCTCACAACACCTGGAGAACAGAACAAGACCATAGAGCTGGCAGAAGAGCAATCATGTCCTTAACCTGCTGGTCACTATTTAATATATTCTTTTTACACCTCTCTGCCAGCTGATGACACCACCTGATGAAATTTAAGTGCTGCTTGAAAAGAAGACCTGAGAGCATGTTGGGGTCAGTAGGTCATGGAGTTCCCAATGATCTACCCTTTAAGAACTGTTGAGCACACCTGAAACTGCTTCCCTGACACGTACACCAGCCTATGTCCTGCACATAGCCATGTGTTCCATTCACCTACATCCAAGACCATACAGATAACATCAGCTGTGTACCAGCATAATCTAAGCACTACAAACATTCCCTCATGGATGGCCTCATTCAGGAACATGAAGTCAGGGGAAATGGTTTGCATCATTTGGCTCTATTCTATTAATTACTTATTAAAACAGACATAAGTTATGTAAGCTGAGCTCTACAACTATCTTAAACAAAACAATACAGACTCTCTAAACTACAACCAAAAAACTGAGTCAACACAAGAATATTCAGATATCACACTATGAATCACTTCCTCAAGTCAACAATAATCAGGTAGTGTTAAATAAACTACTACAAAATAAATAACATTGACTGATTACATGCGGAACAAAAGCTGATGTCTACAAAAAGTTATTATAAAAAACCTGTACAATAATCTCCTGCCCAACAGAAAGCTACGTCAATCTCCTTACCCTCCTCAGAAGTTTCAGATTACATGTATTTGGTAAGTGGAAGAAACACAAAAAACACACAAATAGTTCATGTGCACTGTACAAACACACTCCTGTGGATGTCCCGTATGAAATGTCTCCCAGCGGTGGTGTAGTTGTGTTGGGGCTTGACAGAGCCCTCCCTCACTTTTTTAATCCTTGTTAGTGTTAATACAAATGCCAATTTTCATTGTTTGTTCAAGTTTACTTTATATATCACTTTTCACAATTTTGCATTTTTGCAAAGCAGCTTTACAGAGTCAAGTTTTAGAGAAACTAGTTCATACATGAAAGAAAAAAGAAATAAAAAATATAATGCTAAAAATGAACAGAAGAACAGAAAATGGAATTTAGTAAAAGTCATGTAATAGGTACACTGGCATTAATAACTGGAAAGTAGGAAAGAAAATAAAAGTAATGAATGAGTAAATGAATAAATTAATATGAACATGCAAGCAGTCTCCCAGTGAGAAAGCTAAAAGCAACAGTGGCAAGGAACCAAATCTCCGGTGATGTTGTGGAGAAAAAAATCTTGCGAAACAACCAGGCTTTAACAAATAGAAACTACTAATTCATTTATTGCAGTTCATTGAATATTAACCAATGTACACAGCTACAACTTTTAATTTAAATAATAAATTAGTAAATGTTAAAATTAACATTAACAAAGATTAATAAATGCTGTTTAAGTATTGTTAATTGTTAATCCGTGTTAACTAATGTTAAATAGTGAAGTGAAAATAAAAAACTAATTTGCAAATGTAAGGTAACCCACTTGAAATGTGACTTCTGCATTTAACCCATCCAGTGACTAATGAACACACACCCAGAGCAGTGAGCAGCACTGCAGCACCTGGGGAGTAACTGGGGGAAAGGTGCACTAACACAGAAAGCAATGAAAACTCATTAGTTGTCATCTCCAATCCCCATGCTACCCTCCTCCAGTGGATCCTTGAACTCCATGATACTAGGCAGTGGCAGCAGTAGTCCGTTGTACAGGGGTCGTTGAGCCAGAATAGGGGACAGTGAACAAGCTCTTCCCCTAATCCACATTTTAATGTTAAAAGTTCTGGCCTATATATGCTAGCTGTCTTTTCTTTGGGAGGATGTAGAGGATTGATTCTTTAATTTGTTTTTATTCTTGGCATAAGATTCACTCACATTCAACCACAAAAGATTATCAGGAAATAGTTATAAGGAACAGGGAGGACAAGGAAGATGTTGCACTCTTCTCTGCCCAACAGTAACTGACATAAGGATGACATCACAAGATTGTTTGATTATTCAATTCACACACAAGCACTCATCTGAGCTTTGAACATTGACTTTGATCATTTATTTATTGTGATTTACAAAAATTGACTCTTTCAATTGAATCTAACTGAAGCAACAGTTATCTAATCTGAAGCACAACTCTGATTCATGACTTTAAAAGGAAAACAACAAGAAAACGTGTTGGTGGGACTGACTTCTCAACATACTGTTTGAGAACAACATACTGTCATCTAATGCAGTGCTGGACCCACTGCAGCTGTCTGGGAGGAAGTTAAAGGTTTCTTGAGGTGTGCAGTGTCACTCCCACATTGCTCATCTGAGGCTGTTCACAGAGATTTAACTTTACTTTGTTTGCAATACCACCATCCAAACAAAAACCCCTATGCCATGACATCACTGTTGTTTCTCCAGTGCTTGAGTCGCCATGGAGATAATGTCAGGCATGCGGGTGGTTTGGGCAGACAGGCTGGGTGAGGGGAAATCTGTCAGCGGCACTCATGGGTTTCTGTTGTCTGCGCAGAGCTGTGAGGTGTCACGTTCCACCTGTACCTGTCTGGGCCCCACGCCTGAAGCTATACCCGCACAACAGCCTGCAGAACCAGGCCCAAACCTGCTTGTCTGTCTGCACAGGGACAAGCCTTATCACTACATCAGATCATCTGTCTGTCTGCCAGTCTGTCTTCCTGGGAACAGGCCTTATCACTCCATCAGAACATCTGTCTGTTTGCCTGTCTATCCTTCTGCCCGGAGACAAACCTTAGCACTCTATCAGTTTATTTGTCGGTGTCTTGGCAGCCTGCCTGGAGCTCAACATACTCCACTGTTGCCTCTAACACACTCCTACATTCTCAATTTATCACAAATATCAATTAAATACTTCCAATCCGCTGTGCTAGTATTTGTATTTCATGAATACACACACTTTTTGAATACACACAACCATTGTATCTCATAATCAAATGAGCCATAAGGCACATATGTGTTTGTTGGTATTTAACTGGCCGGGTATAACTATTGTAAACTAAATTTCTTGTTTCTTCAAATGTTGATATGAAATTTTGTTTTGTTGGTATGCACAATATAACTATTGTATGTCACATAACTGACACTCCTGCCTGGACCTGTAACATGAAGTGTCTTTGCTGTTGCACAACAGTTGAAGTCTTGTGTGCTGTACATGTGTTTCCCACACAGCTGCAGTAAGAGTGTGGTGTTGCAGGATTAAAACCTGTACAGTCAGATTTTCCCACTTCCAATGTCTCTTTAGCAATTTCTGAGCACTTCATGTACTAATAAGTCCTACTTTAATTTATTAAGTAAAATTTAGTCTAATTTTAGTCTTTAGACTAAAAGGCCACAAGAAAAGCCAGGTAACCAAGTTCATTAGATTCTTTCACAATATGCACACATTGATGCTTGTGCGTAATATGCTGAAAATAGCTCTGTTAATGTTTTTTTAAAGTTTAGATGTTCTTCTACATCTCTTTTACTTGGTCACTTGATTTAATTGAGCAATAAGGCATTTTTGACATTGCAGAGCACTATTGGACCACAGAAGCAGATCTCCCCAGACCTCCCTGTTACTTCTTAAACTTTATGTTATGCTAACACACGGGGGTGTGGGAGGGGGTGTTCAGTTTGGCCATATATGATTACTTGGGGGGAGGGGGGGTGACTTGGAGATGGTGGTAATAGTCCTGGTACACATAAAAAACATGGTACATCTGGACATATCATTGCAGCACTACAGAGGTTTGGGTATGTCATTGTTAGTAAACTTTCCCAAACTTACTAACACTATAAGTTATAAATGTTTTGCTACTGTACAATAAATAAAATCTTTCACAGTGTTGCAAAACAGCTCATGGATGACACCACAGGTTTGATCACAGATCCACATCTGAAGTTCAGCTACATCACCAACACATGCTCAAACACACGCAGAGGCTTATGAAACCATTTGTGCTGTAAATCAGATTACAGCTGCACACACATTCCTGGACTGTACTGCTTTAAAGACTGGGTGCATTTTAATCACACACACTATTGTGATTAAAATGTGACTAAAGTGATTTGAAAAACCTCAGACGTGTGTATTAATCTTCAGCACATGTTTTCTGTTTCATTTTTCATTATATTTAAAGCTTCTTTGAAATGATGTAACATTGTAAAAAGCACTATATAAATAAAATTGAATTAATATTGAATTAACGTGAATCCTGAATGATCACATCAGGCAGCCTGTTGAGGAGAGGTGTCTAATTACACTTTAAACTATCTGACATACAGCCTTTGTTAGTCAGACGATCAAATGTTAAGGAAAGGACTGAAATTTCTCGCTCACTCATTCACCATTGTCTAGTGAAACATGCTATAAAAACACAATAACGTAATTCACAACTTCACATGTCCTGCAGGCAAACTTCACACGCAAACACTGTGACAGCAAACTTTGAATGGACAAACACTACTCACATTTTCTTCAGAAAATTTATAATTCTGAAAGCCATAAGAAATTGATTATTTTATTAGTAAACAGGATATGATTTCCAGTCTTATCAGATGTGCTGCTTTGTCCCAGAACAGTTATTTATTTACTTATTCAACTGGATTTCTTGAGTGTGTTTGTGTGTGTGCATGTGGGTTTGAATGTGCTTTATAAGGACATGAGTATAATGTGTATTCCAATGTAAACATGGTTTACAGGGACACTTCCTGTGTTCTCACTTAAAACATACTACATTGTGATTTTTTTTATTGCAAATTAAAAATGGCAAAAGTTTTCTGGTAATTAGGCTTAGAAGTAGCGTTAGGGGATAGAATATACAGTTTGTATAAGTTCAAGGGGATTCCTCATAAACTACACATGCCAATGTTCGTGTCTCTATGACGAATCCTAATATGATTTTTGTGGATGTTCTGAGCCATCTTCTCTCCTGCAGGCTTGTGGACATGCTGGTAAAAGCCTGCTAATCAGACACAGACATTAAAACATACTACAAACCTACAGGCCACTTCATTAACTCACTCCGATTATCAGCCAATAAAGAGTCTCGGTCACAGCCTGCAGCTCAAACATGATAACATCAGCCTGCACAAAATCTCCTTCAGTATTTCCTTTTTTGTTTTAAACCCCATTAAAACATTTTTAGGAAGTAAACAGCAGTGTTCATGACTGCCATGGACATGCCACTGTTTAAACAAACTATGAATGACATGCACTCTATTCTATTGTACACTATTCAGCTATTGTCACATATTGCACACATAAATGCCAATAGCTCCCAAAAATACAAAAAACGCACTCTCCAGTCTGACAGTTGATGATGATTTTTAAAGTTTTTTGTTGAGAAACATCCCGTATATATACATACATACTGTAAGTCTTGGAAAAAAAGATGTAAAGAAAAATGTTCGAGTGAGTATACTTTTAATGTTTTCTTCTAACATCTTATGAAAAAAGCAAAAGACACTGGGGACTGTAACCTGACCTGTGAGGAAAGTCAGAGCGCTGGTAACAGAGGCTATTTGTATTCAGTTGACATTAGATATAACTGCTCTATCAGCCCCTCTGAGGTTTGGACACAGTATGACCCTCAGCAGATGATGAGCAGAGTAAGATATCTGAGCAGCAGTTTCTTTGATAAGACCCCATCAATGACAGACAGGAACAGGAGAGTGAGCCAGAGTCCCTCTGTTAGCCTTTCAGACCTTTTTGTTACCAAAGAATCAGAGACAGTGGCCCTGTCACTGTGAGGTGATGGTATTAAATCCTGAATGTTATTGAAACGTTAAGGTACAAGGTCACAAACCCCACAAATCCAAAGATCTGACCTCTTCCCCTTATGCTAGTTCCGTCCAGCTTGATAGATTTCCAGGTTCTGTCAAATGACCTGACCCCTTCTCTTCTGCTGGTTCCAGACAGCCTAATTGACTCCCCAGCTCTTCACCCATCAGGTTCCCCCCAAGGCCCTGATCCCTTCTCTGTCATGGTTCCCCTGGGTCTTCTTCACCCTCTTGCTATGATGGTTCTCCAAGGAGGCCCATGGTTACAAGCTCGATCATGGCAGTGCTTAAAAGGGTTGTATGATGTGTTTTCATGCTTTCTTTTTTAGTATGTAATATAGCTGTTTATTTATGCATAAGATCTTTAAAGTTACAAAGCTTAAAGTCTCCCATAAAATGATTTATTCTATCTAAAAGAGAAGGCTAAACCGGAACTGCCAAAAACACCTTGGTCGATTCCTCCCCCACATACCTATGTCACAATGTGAAAATATTTGAATAATGCTGACTTTTCTCACCTGGTGGAAGACTCTTAAGCAGGCAAGTGAGAAGTTTTGTGCAGTGTAATGCATACTGTTTGTCGTTCTTATAATCACAAGTGCAGAGATGGATTTATGTTTACAGACATAGCATTCTCAGTTCTTTGCTTATAACTAGTGGTGAAAAGGCGACACATGCACTACATGTTCTGTTTCACTGGTGTTGGAAAGTTGGTTACGATCAATCGGCTTGGTCAACTGCATTTTCTGGATATTATGGGCTTGAACTGATATGGTAAAACTAACAACATCATTAACTGTTTTTATAATTGCTGAAGCTGAAATTTGTGATTATGATAAAGGGTGTAACATTGCTGTCACACACATGGGTCAGCTGACCAATCAGAGCAATACCCAATACACAAAATAATGATCTTTGGAAATATCATCATATGACACCGTTGTCCTCCATCCTTTACCTCCACCAGGGTTCCTTATCCCTGGTGGGAGGGTAATATCACATTTCCCCTTTCCTTATAATCTGTTGTATCCCCAGAATTTTTAGGTTGATATTCAGAATGAACTTTTAGTTTGCATTTGTTCTCTTTCGGCTGTTTTTTATTAGGATAAAACATATCCTACTAGTTTGACCACACAGTTTGTTCTGTTCTAGATAATACAAAGCCATTAAAGCTTCTTCGTCTGCAGTTTCCTGTTGGCTGGATGTCATATATCCTCCGTTAATCTCTTACGTTTTAATCATTTTCACATGATTAAATGCTTAAAAAAATTGCCATTAAACTCCTGACAGAGAGAGAGTAATTTTTCAGACTGACAAACCTGGACCTTGCTGAACACAAAAGCCATGTCATGCTGTTTTATTGTGATTTGACATTGCTTATTCCATGGTGGGCCTCAATCCCACAAAATGTGAGCACATGGCTCCCGTTGTGGTTTGAAGCAGAACAGGTTTGGCTGCTATTTCTGCCCTAATGTGAAATGGTTTCAGGTCCAGTGGAATACTGCTTTTTCGACCTCTCCAGGCAAATGGTGGCAATGTCCAGTGGGAACAGGGTCGAGAGGAACAGAATAGCTGCTGTGGGAAGCGGAAGCAGACACGATCTAGCGATGACAGGGCAGCCCTGCTCTGAGCTCATACAAACAGAAAGCAGGTGAGGGGATATGAAACAGTGTTGAAATGCAGAGGATTTGGGCTTTCAGAGCCCACCTGACATCTCTGAAACACTAAAGAAGGGAGCTCATTTTAAGAGAGAATTAGCAGAATAAAGTACATAAAGATAAACGGCTTTTTCAATTTAAATTTTATTTATATAGCACATTTTACAATATTGCACTGCTTCAAAGCAGCTTTTCATATAATGAAAATAAAACAGAAAAATTACCAATCATGCACAACACTGAAATCAGAATATATGGTGTTATTGCAAATTTGTATTGTTCATTATGTCATATGTACATTAATAAGACTAATTAGGGATACTTGGTGTGTAGTTAGTTGATAAATAAACAGTTAAAAAGTAAAGAGGACATGCATTATAAATACCTGCCATAATATGCGAAAGCTCATACTTCTCTCAGTTGTCTATAAGAGTTTAATGTAGTTAATAGAAAATTTAATAAGAAATACAATCATATTCAGACTGATCTGTCTCAGGGTTGTCCCATCCTGTCTCCCCAATATCTGGTCTTGATAAATTCTCGATCCATCTCACTACAGGACCTTGGAAAAATGAAAACAGAAAAGGTTGGTTAAAGAGAGTAGAAGACAATTATTTTATATGCAGTTTTCCTCTGTTGTCTCTCCTCACATACACAACAACACAGCAGGCAAATTGGTTTTGTCACTCAGATGGCAGATGGTTAAGAATTCCTCAGGACTGATTTTTGTGTTTCTGATGACAAAATGTTTGAGTGCCTGTGTCATATGGTAGAGCTCAATTAAAGGAAAGGTAGTAAAGGTTCACAGAATGGGGTTTGCAAACATGCATCACAAAGTACTGTATATCTGGACCTATTCAATAAACCATTTAAATACCCCCAGAACCCTGTAAGCCTGTTAAGTGTCTAATCAATATAGAGATTTACTGACAAAAGTTTATTGTGCAGGTTGATCTTGAACAAAAATATAGCCAATGAGGGCCAACATGTTATTTGAGGAGCATTTAAATTCTTTTCCTTCTGGTACACATTTGATCAGTGCACATTATTTCAAAGAAAAAAAATACTGTGTTCACAGTCTTTCCTCAAAATGTACTATATTAAAATAAACGTGAGGAGAGAGGAGAGAAAGAGAGGTGATGGCTTCGATTAAATGCCTCCTGAAAGACTTCTGCTATTTTCGTTCTAGAAGCATTTACATAAAACTTGAGTCAATAAGTCTCAACATACTTCCAACCACTGAACTGTGAGCTGGCAGTTTTGTAAGCAAAGCTGCATCAGTGTTGTTTTCTGGACATTCAAACTGAAGATCACAGGACTCCTATCTTCAAACCTCAGCCATCCTAACAAAAAACATGGCTCAGTCAGTTCACTGTAAAAATAAATAAAATGGTCTAGCTGAAGTTTCAGAAAGAGTCTTTATTTGACCGAAGATCACCCATAAACAAGTGATTCAAAGATCCTGTCTAGGCTACAAAAGAAACTTCTAGGCCAGGGCTATTCAATTGGCGGCCCGCAGGCTGAATCCGGGCCCCGAGGTTATTTGTTCCGGCCCTCAAAGTAGCTTAGTATGAAAACGACATATCTAAAACAAATTTAGTCGGACAACGGACCCTAAAGTTATGAAGTGCTGCGCGTCTGTTCTATTTACCCTGACGAGCTGCAGTCGCAGAACAAGAGTCACGTGACATTAGGCGAGTGACGCGAGAAGCCTCCTGTGAGACTTTATTCTAACTTTATTCGTTGTACTTCCAGTTTACAACACCGCCTTTTCCGCCAGTTATTGTCAGATATGTCGGCTCAATATAATGTCTTGCTTATCCACAATGACATTAGATGGCTTAGTAAAGAAAATGCATTGCGACGATTTTGTGAACTAGAGGATGAGATCCTGGCTTTTCTCTGAAATTCAAAGCAAAAAAGTCAAAGCGTTTTCTCTTATGGAGAAAACGGAGTTTTCCAGTGCCGTTTGGTCTTTGAATGACATCTTTCATCACTTGAATCAACTGAATAACGAGCCACAGGGCAGAGATCAAACAAACGCAACTTGAGGAGAAACTTCATGCATTTCAAAAAAAGTTCACACTTTTGCCGATCTATGTCCTGAAAAAATGCTCGCCATTTTTGTTCTCACAATGTTTGGCTCTACTTACACGTGCAAGTCGTCATTCTCACACGAGTGCTATTAAAACGAGTAATCGCGGATGTCTCACAGCCCAGCACCTGCACCAGTGTATGTGCATTGAGCTACCAACATATACACCCGATTTCACTGCTCTTGCCAAACCTAAGAAATGTAATTTCTCTCATTAGCTATGTACCCTAAATGTTTGCCAGTTATTGCTGTTGTAGTTTAAACAAGGTCACTAAACTAATTTACTTTGACAAAAATACCAAGAAACAATATTGTTTTCCATATGGAGAACTTTTTGTTATGTGCACTTAAGTCTCAGTTTAATGAGTTTAAATCTGTTTGTTGAAAAAGTCTACTGTACATTGCACTGATGTTGTTATGTAGTTTCAAAATAAAAAAGGAACATGTTTAAATGTTGAAAAAGCCTACTTGGGTAATTATGGTGCAAAAATACAACCTATGGGCTTGTAACAACGCCATCCATACCGCCACGCCAGCAGAGGGAGCCGTCCCCGGAGTACTAGCTCCTGCTCCCTCTGCACTTCCTGCTTCCTGTTTCATGTTTCATCATTTCCTGTCATGGACTATATAAGCACACTCAAGACTCACAATCATTGCGAAGTATTGCCAGTATCTTTGATCTGCTTTACCAAGCGTTTATTCTCTGGATTGCTCACCTGTTTATGTTCTTGCCTGTTTTTGATTACCGATTCTTGGATTACCCTGTTTGGATTTGTTTGCCTCTGGTTTTGACCCTGCCTGATTACTCTGCCTGTTTGCTGCCTGCCTCGACCCTTTGCCTGTCCCTCACTTTGTTTGTCTGCTGCCTGCCCTGACCATTGCCTGTCTCACGTTTATGCTATCTGTTTGTATGGATCTGTCTAATAAAACGCACATGGATTCCAACTGTCAGGCCTCCGCGTCATTACAGGGCTCTTATATAGTGTTCCTGTAGCTCAACTTGTAGAGCATTGCGTTAGCAGCGCAAAGGTTGTGGGTTCAAACCCAGGGAACACAAGTACTGATAAAAATGTATACCTTGAATTCACTGTAAGTAGCTTTGGATAAAAGCGTCTGCCAAATGAATAAATGTAAATGTATATTGTTGTTGTGTCATCACTCATATTGCAAGCCGTATCTCTCCGGCCCCTCATTTAAGATGCTTTTCATGAACTGGCCCCCATGACAAACTCTTTGAATAGCCCCGCTCTAGGCCAACCAGAAAAAATGTCAGGGTCTGTTTCTAATTTGCCTTGTTTATTACTGTGAATGGAGTCAGACACAAAAAAAAAACATGCACACCTAAAGCACAGAGTTCTGAAATACTTAATAACTTAAGTTACTAACAATTAATACTTAGAGACTTTTCATAAATACTTGAGAGCAGACAGTGAAGCCATTAAGCAGATATTATGAATAAACACTGGATTCAAGGGCAACAAACAAGGGCAAATTCACAAAATTGTTGGAAGTAAATGCTATAACTATAATATACACTCACCTAAAGGATTATTAGGGACACCATACTAATACGGTGTTTGACCCCCTTTCGCCTTCAGAACTGCCTTAATTCTACGTGGCATTGATTCAACAAGGTGCTGAAAGCATTCTTTAGAAATGTTGGCCCATATTGATAGGATAGCATCTTGCAGTTGATGGAGATTTGTGGGATGCACATCCAGGGCACGAAGCTCCNGTTCCACCACATCCCAAAGATGCTCTATTGGGTTGAGATCTGGTGACTGTGGGGGCCATTCTAGTACAGTAAACTCATTGTCATGTTCAAGAAACCAATTTGAAATGATTCGAGCTTTGTGACATGGTGC
>JAZGTK010004986.1:0-23280 GCA_036877625.1 Ambastaia sidthimunki
AAAAAATGGACAACCATTAGTTGAACTTGATATGCAATAAATCTGTGCACTCTCCAGCAGATTAAATAATTCAATGCATGCAATGTATGCAACAGTGAGTTTTATGAACTGCCTCATTCATATGCAAATAGTGCATTTACAGGCGTGGAAATAAAAAAGAGCCAGCAGCTAAAGTCATTAACTCCGTCCTTGTCATCATGAGAATTGTCTTAAATGTTCATAAATAACTTGGTTAAGGTATTTTCTCTCTAGAAAGCCCTTTCAGTTCAGATGGTATGTTGATGATGTGTTGAGCCCTTTGGTTTAATGACGACATAGAAGATAAGAGGGACACGTACAGTCCAAACTAAAGGACCCCAGAGAAATAGATCTATTCACTCTGAACATGTCTGGATTATGCAGCGAGCAAACACAAGAAACAGAGAACAAGTGAGAAGAACTGAGGGTGAGCTGGGGGAGAAAAGATCAAGAGACAGACAAAGGAAGAGAGAGCTTTGCGTACAGCTGAGATCTCATTGTGTCTGCTGCAGAACATACTGTATTCTCAAAACCTCCTGATTTCACGAATGATAAACTGATCTGATGAAATGAGCCAAATCTATTGATCCAAATATGAGGCCATTGTCAAAACACATACAGACTGAAGACACAAGTGGTACAGACTAGAGAAATTACAGCAAGATCAATACCGTATATATCCTGATACAGCAGCTGGAATGAGTGGCGTGTGTGAGCCATCAAACCATTAATTTTACAATCTGAGAGCGCTCTTATAGTTATTACAATAAATGAAGATCAAAATATAATAATATATCTTTATAAATGCCAAAGCATCAAGGAAAATTGTTTTTACAATTGCTACCGCAACAGATGTGAGTGACAAATTATGTGGGTTGATCAGAACATTTATGGTTTATGTATAAACTCCGGCTGTGTCCGGCATATGCTGCAAGTATTAAAATTAGACAGCATTGTGATCATAACAGGACAGTTTTGTTTTTGTTGTGTTAGTCACAGTTTAGACAAGGAGCTGTCATTACATTACATTTAGCAAGCTATATTTTAGTTATATTTTAGTTTAGAAACAGTTTCAATATAAATAACTTTAATTTAAAGAATAAGTGAAATTTGGGTTTAAATAAAAGCAAAAAAGATAATCAAGGACCTGTAAGTAAGAAAGAAGAGAAGAGAGAGAATGAAACAAGGAGGAATGTAAGACACAGTATGAGTGATGAGTGACAGTATGAGTATGAGTGAGCCTTCCTGTAGCTCAACTGGTAGAGCGCAAAGGTTGTGGGTTCGATCCCAGGGAATGCAAGTACTGATAAAAAAAAAGTATACATTGAATTCACTGTAAGTCGCTTTGGATAAAAGCGTCTGCCAAATGAATAAATGTAAATGTAAATAAGTGATAAAAGACAGATGACAAAGAAGAAGGTGCAAATATTAGAAAGAATGATAAAATTCTGAGTCATCAGGGTGCTGAGCCAAAATGAGGTGATATAATAAATCAGAAATAGTTAAAAGTAAATAGTTGTTGTGAATTTGTGAAGTGCCATTTTAGTGGCTCCTCTTCTGGTCCTGTGGAGGTCTGTGGACACCCCTGCCTGGAATCCCACTACAATAACCATGTACCTTTAAAGATCTGAGATTGCTGTGGCTTTTCTCTTCACAGGGAGAATCTCGAGAGAGAAAAAACTTGGAGAGGTGAAAGTCTAGCGGCACAGAAAGAAAAATATTTGTTTTCACCTCCAAAGGTGCAACTTCTTTTACTGTAATATAATATCATTAATTTCATAATAGTAATAGTTACCATGTCTTCAATACATTAAAATGTACAGTTACTGTCCCTTTAAATGGCTATCAATGTAAAAAACATACAAGCTTTTTGTCTGCTTGATGGTGTAGTAACATCAACCAGCAGAAGCTTAGCGGACATGCTAACCAGCCCAACACTGACTCTTCGGGGCCTTTAGGGTGACCAAGGTAGGTGACAGATTGTGACTGCCTAACAAGATCCATTGATTGGCCTTAACAATCAGGGTAAAATGTGGCACACAGAAGCAGTCCAGCATGGATCAATTCCTGGGGCTGATAAGCCATCCTCTCCTGGCATGCCCTTTGGCCTCTCCTCCTGTAGGCTGGCCTTCAACAGCTGAAAAATTGACATTGGAGTGAATGACTCGGTCCAAAAAGGCCAAGACCTTTTCCAAAATGTCAGCCTATTAAATAACCTGCTGAAATTTGGATGTGTATGTAAAATGCCACAGCATTGTAACACATGTCTGTTTCATTGTTAAATCGCTGTGGTGTGGGAATTTAACTTGACTAGCTTAAAGTAGTTCTCCAAGTCTGAATGTTCTTTCTTAATTAATGAACGGCTAGTGGTTTTATTTAAATTTGCACTTAACAGAGGCAAACACTGACATTGAGACACTGTTTGAGAGACTTCAAATACAAAATCTTACAATTATAAAGCAGATATCCAAAAAAACAAAACCTTGAAGATAAAAGCAAAGAATAACAGAGGCAGTTATTATCCTTCCTCCAATTTTATTTCCATGTTAAAATACTTTTATCTCATCAAAGCTTAACAGGCAGAAACAACTATGCTTTAAGTAAGGTCTTCATATGTGTGCAAAACCATAAACACTGTGGAGCTTTCAAAATTTGGCTGTTTGTGTTAGCATTCTGATCAGTCTGACGAAGCAACATTGGCTCAATCGATAGCATGAGTTTGGGGTGGGACTATCTGGCTGTCAGCCAATGACAGATGAGGGGAGTGGTCAGGTGTTACTGCAATTCTGTTTGGATACGCTGGAATGGAGGAATTACAAAATTTAACTTAGAAAGAAATGTTGTATTTATAAACTTTATTTCATTTGTTGAAATACAATGCCTTTATTTGTTGTGTTCTGAAACAGGAAGTTTAAAGGTTAATTATGATGTTGAAAGATGTATGAATTTATTGAAGGTTATCAGTTGAAAGAGAAAACAAATAACAGACAACAAATATGGTACGCAATGGGAGTGCAAGGTTAATTAAATCTTAAATTAAGTAGAACTCCAGATCCCATTGACACCCGATAATGAGTTTGATATTATGTAGTGATAGCATGATAAAATGCTCTCATATCATATAATCTGCTTAAATAAAGCAGCTTTGATTAAAGCATGTCTTACATAATTTTTTTGATTTCCTCACTGGTTTCTGTAGCTCTGCAGTTTTAGAGTTTTGAACACTTCACTAGATTTTATTTTGCACTTTGACTTTTAAATTTCAGTGAGTTTATTAAATGTATTATATTTTAATGATTACATTTTGATGATGCAGTAAATATATTTTATTTTGTTTTGTTGTTTTTTATTACTGTTTTTTTACGTGCTTTCCTAGCTTATTTTTAACTGTTTTTACTTTTTTTGTTTTAGATCATTCATTAAAACAAATAACCACAAATATTCATGGGTCATGGGTTCTGATACTGTGTATAACTAAAATGTACTTTCTGACACTTTGCACAAAAGCATCTGCTAAATGTAAATGCAGGAGGTAAAATCAGGTTTCTAAACTGAAATAAATGTAAATCAGTCATGATTCCCCTTTTATTACCAAAAACACTCTACATCAGCAGTATGAAACTTTTTTATTTAGTTTTAAATGCATAGCAGACAGGTGCTCTGATCCAAAGTGATTCCCAGTCTATTCAAGGTTCACATTTTATCACATTTGTGTTTCTCTGGGTTTGGAACCTGTGACCTTGGTGCTACTAGCGCCATGCTAGACGAGTTAAGCTACAGGACCTTGTTTGTACGATCAGGTCGTCGGGGATTCATAATGTGAACCATTAATATAAATAGTCATGACTCAAGGTCGGGGCGGTTGATATGCATAAGACCATCTCATCTGAGTCTCTCTCCTCTTTTAAATGAGAAATTGTTCTGGCATTATAAGGGAGCAAATCACTGAAATGGCCCATCTACTCATCATGATAGTAATACAGACACCAGAGGTGGGCTGAGCTCAGTATATTTGCAAGGTTTGTCGTCTCATATCATTGTGGAAGGTAATCTGCTAAAACTAATGGGGCTAGTTTCTGTGTCCCACACTTGTCTTGTTGGGGCACCTAGGAAAACAACAAGAAAACAGCAACAAAAGGAAAAAACAAAACAATATGTTGCTGGAAAACAGAAACATTCATACGAAAGGAAAATATATCTCTGCTTACAAACCAATATGTATAATCTATAAAGACAAAAACAACAATATATGGAACTGAAAGCCAGCCTGGGTCATAAAGGCAAAAAATATATATACTAGATGGCCCGTACATTAAAAATATGTTTTGCTTTAGATTATGTAACATTAGTCCTAATGCATTATGACATTGCAATGGTAAATACATTACTAGTGTAACTATTTCAATACAATACTGTAACTGACCTTAGTGTTGTTTTCTGTTGTTTTATTTTGTTTGGTAGTTTAATTTTAGCCACTTTTTGTTGCATTTTTACTTGGTGTTAAATGTATGTTTTTCATAACCTTGTACACTAAATATGCATAATTAGACCTATATAGTGCGTTTTGTTTTTGTTTTATTGAGTTATATCTTTGTTAGAATCTTTACATAGTCTTTTTGGTCAGAAGAGACAAATCCTGTCAAAGAGGGCCGTTCTTGGACAGAATAATCAGAAAACTGAACCAAACTTCTTGCTCAAAAGCTTTTCCTGTGCATCCACTCATAGTCTAGTCATTCGCCATGGTTAAGTTATGTTTTTCAAGTCAAGTCATATTTTTGAATTCTGCATTTGTAGCGGATGAGCTTACTAATACAAAGGAACTTGGGCTCTTTTGTTATAAGCTTCCGTGACCTCATTTGTTACAAATACTTCCTGACCAGCATGCCTAATTGAAACTTGGAGAAAGATGATTCAAAAGACCCTCCCACACAGGCCAATAGGTTTCACAAGGATATTTTTTTGTGAAAAAAAAAGCAATGCAAGATCACACAATCATTTACAAGAAATATCAGGATAAACGTTTAGTCTTTATTTTCTGAGCATCAGCAGTAAAGTCTGAAATAGAGGCCAGGGCGCTTTTTATCAAAGCCAGCGAAAAACAAAAAGCGTAGAAGCATCCACGACCTGAGCTCAAATCTCTGAGATCTGCACTTGAGAGGAGTCAAGTACGGTAAATCCAGTTAACCTGAGGGTGAAGCTAGACTGTCACGCAGCACTTTTCAGATAAAACACAGGAGGTGATGAGGTGCTTCATCTTGACTACTCTGATATTTTGAGCAAAGGCTCCTATGTGGGGGCTGAGGGATGGTGGAAGGGATTGAGAGACATGCCGGTGGCTTAAGCATATAGGAAGTGGGGGAAGATAATATCATCCAGGTTTAAGGAGATAATCCACTGATCTAACATTTTAGATGGGCCCCTTAGACCTTAACTGCAGTTCAACCATGGTGACTGTGGACTGAGATTGTATTATTTTTATTGACATAAAAATTGTTTTTAAGGCAATGGGCCTCAGCCTTTTCAACATCTCATCACACACACAACCCAAATGCTGACCAATAAATTATACAGGAGCTTGGCAAGTTTTAGTTTTGGCTTATTTTAATGCTTCTTTTGTCATATTTCAAATAATTTTAAGGCCCACTTGAAAATTTGTTGAAGCCCCTTTTTGAGAAACATTGATTTAAAAAATATCATACAAGCAAAGATGCTGTTCTACAGTATTTATCAATGCAGCTGTTACCTTGCTTTTGTGCACCTTGCTTTTGTGATATTGTTGACATACAATAAAAGCAATAATTTAGACTTCACCTACTGTTACAAGAGATTAAGTAACGGTTTAATTGGCACAGTATAGAGCAGATGACTACAGAATTGTGTCATTGGTTTCTTCTCTGTGAATTGTAAACTCACAGTTGTGAGTCATGCTCTTCAGAGCCAAGAACAGGAATGATAGCACAGCACAGCCCCCCGGTGCTACTGTTTCTTGAATCTGTGTCGAAGATATGGGGCATACTGAGAATACATGTGACATCCCGGGAAATATCAAAATAAATAAATAAACAAACTAAAATAAAGGAAACAGAGAAACTGCCAGTGGAACATGCTGAAGCTCAACTGTAGGATTTTTAGTGCAAATCTGGGTTTAGTGCAGCAGACAGCCAGTTTTCTCAACGACTCTGAGACAAACACAAATAACATGAACTATGCAGAATGAGATCGTCTGTGGGGCTGGTGTAGCTCTCCCTTTCGTTCCAATTAGGTTGCTATTCTCAACAACAATATGTGGCACTTACAACCTTTTATTTGAAGAGACACACACTGCATGCACATATTTTACACAAACAGCTTCACAGCCTTTTAATTAATATGCAGATAACCAAAAATGATTGTGTTTGACTGATTTTATGTGTTAAGTTTGGCACAAGGATTTTAATGCACAATTAGGAATTATGAAACACAAGTACAAATTAATTTTTATAAACTAAAACTGTATGGCATCTTTAGCTGAAAATTCTTGTTTGTTAATGTGTCTGTGCCTCCTTTATATAAAAGGCTAAAAAAATGACAAAATTAAAAATGATACAATTAAGATAAAGTTCTTGTACTTAAAATTTATAGTGAAATATTACTTTTTGTCTTTTTAAAAGTTGAAAGATGACAAAAAATAATAAGGAAAAGAAGGAGATGACACAAGCCAGATTCAAACCTGCATCTCCCACTTGAGCAGCAGGGCATGACACATCTGTAGCACCATTGCTTACCACCAGGCCACAGCTGTGGAATACTAGGAATACTTCCTATGTCACATAGGAATACTAGCATTAAATTTGACAAACTGATGTTGATTCATGGTGACAGCTCCACAACATAGAGCTAAGCACCAATGCTAACCTTTCCTAAAGCATGCATACCACAAATTTCATTATCATTATACTCACTCTAAATCTTCCAGCCTTGGTAGGAATCATCTGATAAAGACACAAGTGACACATTGGCTCAAGAACAAATCTGGCGCTTGTGTTATCCAATCTGCTTGCTAATAAAAATGTAAGAGCGTATTAGGCTTAAGTCCAACAAGCCAACTCAGCATAAAGACGTCGCAGCCTGGCTTCACCTCTTGACCTGAAACTATGACAGCATGTTTTTAGATACATGATGAGGATAAAGGCCCAGATAAAAAAATAAAAGACTTAGCCAGACACATCAAATGCTGCCCGCGATCGACTCAAACATTGGCATTGAAAAACAAGATTATCATGAGTAAACAAGAAGGATAGATGTGGATAGATTGCTTTCAGTTTGGAAGCTACACAACACACAAAGTCCTCGTCCAACCAATGGCAGATATCGAATTTTAAAGTGATACTATCTAATAAGATTTCTAATATTATTTTACCCTATGAAACAACATCATTTGAATTCTCATGAGCTACCGTAGCAAGACATTGTTTGTCAGACACTGGATATGGAGCATATGTGTGTGCACAAATATGAAAGCGTACACCATTTGAAAACGTTGTGTAGTCGCTTCAGGGGCGAACAAAAGCATTTATTGTACAGCCCAAGATGAATCTATCAAACATGCCTCATTACAAGACTTAATACAGTATGATAAAACTGGAAATAACCATTTGCATTTTCAATTATGTCTTTAAATACTAATTGGTAATAGTGAAGGCTGGTTGATCCTGCTAATAATGAAATTATAATCTCCTGAATACGTGGGCTACAGCAACACGCTTCAGAGTCATTTACTGGATTTACGAAAAATGAAGGAAAATGCTGCTATGAATATTGTGTCTTAATAAAAGGATCCTCATTAAACATCCTTTAATCACACATATCATTGACATTAAAGATGCTTAAAGTGGTTTTTAATTAGTTATAAAGACTCTTATTTTTTAAGAGTTATATATTAAGACTCTTATTAATATACTCTTATTTCAGTTAACGCTATATTCATGTAAAGATTTCATTTTAAAATTGATGATAACAAAACAGCCAATTTATGTGTAACAAATATGCACATACACATACACTACCTGTCAAAATTTAGGATCACTTGCCTCAAATGTTTCTTGTGATCTTAAAAGTCTTTTCATCTTAAGCTCTTAGCTTCCTAAGTTGCCAGGAAATGCCTATGTTACAATGTTTGGCAACTTAGACTGTCACATCACATCTCTTTATTCTAATGTACGGCATAATTTGCAAAGACTAAAGTCATCTGGGATTTATGAGGATTTAACATTAATTAAGGACATATGCAGAGAAAATGAAGCTCTCTAAAACATCAGTAATAGTTGGGGAGGTCAAGTACATATCTGGTTAATTTAACAAAAAATCAAGGAAGAGAATTTAAAGAAGATCAATAAGAAATCTGATCTTGTCTTTTAGATTAATTACCTTTAATTGTCTGTTACATTAATTGCTTTAAATTCACCATTAATCTCATAATCAACCTTTCATCTTGTAATATGTTGACATGATTGTTCGGTTCAAAAGCTTTAACTAACTAATTAAACATTACATTAAAATTAACTGAGAATGACAATAAATATTTTGTTTGATTACGTCCAATTTTAATACGACTACAGGAACAATCTACTGTATCACATCACAAATTACTGTGTGTCTGAATTACTGTGTCAAATATCAAACTGATATGAGCAATGTGCGTATGATAAAAGCAATGTGCGTATATGAAGTGTGTGCAGAATGCCATGCTACAAAAAGTCTATCATAACTATGGCCTGCTGCCATTTCACTGAACAAATGTGTTTTATATTTTGACTGGGCAGTTTTTTGATTAACAGTGACCATATAACTGTCTTTTACTTCCAAAACGGCTTTGTTCTCTAACTTACTAACTAAAATAGACAATTAACCAAACTAGAAATGTTAAAGTAGTAAAAAGGTTAATTCTGATTTCTTTAGATCCAGTGTGTTCCTAGTGCACAAAATCTTCATGTTTCACTGCAGTAGATTTCCTTAATGTGTTTAAATCACGCTAAACTATAATCATAAGTTTTTTTTTTAGTTGCAGCCACAATAACCTAGCAACCAGATTATGTGTATAACCGGGTTTATAAAATGTCTAACCTCTATAAATAAAGATAACTTGTCGGCCGACTGATTATTAAAAACTAAAGACGGGACTAGCTGTAGCCAAATTAACTCCCTCCAATACACAGAAATAATAAGGACTCACTGGCCAATCAAAATCAAGTATTTGTCAGCGTTAAGGATTAGTTCAAAATAAAGTGCTTAAGCTTTTTTCACCTTTGAATTATGTTTGCTAATTAAAGGACTCTAGGAATGTGAGAGTATTAGCCAGGGGATTTTGAGTCACGTTTTTGAAGGGAAGAAAGTAGAACAGATAGATGTTCATTAAAGGTCACAGGATTGGCCAGAGGAGAAGTGTGAGGAAAAAGCGACCAATTAGCGCTTCTTCTATTAAGTAGGTTTGCATTTGTTTGTGTGCACGTGCTTGTGAAGGACAACTGAATTTATCTTAAAGATAAGCATCTTTGCTACTTGATTGTAACAGGAAGTGTTCAGCAGTTCTCAATGAGGCGGGAAACAAAAGTAACAAAATCTGACTAAAGTGCAATAAAAAATGAAACTATTACTGAATGACCTTCACAGAGCAATTTATGGGCTTATTGCCAATAAAAGGAGAAAAGCTTTGAAATATTTGGCATATTTAAAGTGACGTGCACAAAGTTGCAAAATGAATGAACGTTTTAGACTTGCAGTACTATTCAGTTGTTTTAACTGCTCAATCTCATCTTTTGATTTGTGACTATAAATCTCCAACAAAAACAGAAAATAAATAAGAACCAGTACTGTAAAATATTTAATTAACTGGATTATTCAAAATGCATTATCAAATGGTTATTTACTATCTAAACACTTTTCTCAATTACTTTCAACAAAACTAACTATATAAAAAAGTATAAAGTAATTGTAATATAAAATGACATATATTGGTCATATTGTACACCTTAATACGGCACACACACACACACACACACACACACACACTTCATTGGCATGTGATCATCAGGCAGACTGTGTGTTGGCCAATGCTTACATTGAGTCCTGAAGGTGAGGTGACTGCAGCAGTTAACTGCTTGTCCATCAGTCTGTATAATGATGCAGAATCACAGATAATGTGTCCACTGATGCACTGCCTTTTAAAGATGGGGACCAATTGATTCCCTTTAAGTAGAGTCTGCTTTTGGTATTCACACATTTGCTTGACGTAAACAGAAACCCACACACACGCAATCACACATCTGAGTTTAAATCTCGTTTTCCTATTAAGCACAGCTGGCTGATTCCAACGCCCGGCATCGAAATGCATTTCGTAGATTGTTCTTCATAGGAGGTAGGGAGAGCAAACATTTTTATTTTCTGCCAGAGCTTGCACACGTCTAACATACCAAAAAGCAACAAAAACAGGCAACATTGCACACACAAAGTAATGCCAAAGAAGGTATTTTTTTCAACTCTCGGGATTGAGTTATTCAGACTTTGATATTTCTGACTACTTTATGTGCTCAAGCTATAAATATTTATTTCTCGTAAAATGTTTATTGGAACCATGTCACACATTATTAATACTTGACTTATGATGTTTCCAGACTTTCCGTGTTTTTGTAACCTCATCGAAGGACGGCTTTCCAGAAATGGTCAGATAACGGATAAATCATTGGGATAACTGGTGCTAAACATCTCGCTGTATTTCTGAATCTCTGCCAGCTTTGTGGAACACTATCTAGTTTTCCATTTTAACCAAAACAAAATGTACTCAGAGAGTGTTACTGGAATGTTACTGAAATGTTACTGAAGATAACAGCAACCATTTAAAAGTCAATGTAGTTATTGTAAAGGCCTTAGCAGTTGAATTATTTACTCAAAACTCGTACTGTGCCCAAAGAAATGCAAAAGGGAATCTATTTACATTGATCCAAATCTAAAGGTTAGCATGATCAAGATGACAATTGCAGACCAAACTTTTTATATTAAAGTTCTTTCTCCTGTTCTAGCATATGTGTAAATGTAAATGTTTAAGCTTTCCAATTACCCTGGCACAGTGACATTGGCTCAACCAATGGTGTGAGTTTGGGGCGGGACAATCTGTTAATATGTGTGAGTGACTAATGGTGCTTAAGGAGCAATGAATTCACCATAATTTGTAATAATCACTTTGGGAATGAAGTTAAATGCCAGCGCAGTTGACACAAAAGACATTATAGCTGATAGAAGATGATGAACATAGATTACAGCTCTACCTTCAAATGGAGTTAGATGTCAGATTCAGAGTGCTAATGTAAATAATATGGATTTCACAACACTAAGTGATTAATTTGCTAATACAAAGTCAGATGTTTGGGATTGAACATACATGTTTAGGTAATAGTTCACCTGAGTAACAGGTTCCTGATGAAGAGACGGCCCACGGAGAGGCTACTTTAATTGTTTGTGATATTATCATAGTAACATTTTATAGCCATAACATGCAAAAAGTAAAACAAACCAGGTTCTGGTCAGGTTTAACTGTCAGGTTCAGCCATTGGAGCAGAGTTAAACATGACCTGTGACTGGTCACTTAGTGGTAAATTCTAAAACCTGCTGTGAAAATAAATGCAAAATTGGCCTTTAAAAATGAAAAAGTGGAGAGAGAAAGAGAGACCCAGAGTAAGAACAAAAGACAAAGTTAAACGGGTCTTTTTGCCACACTTGAAAATGCAAGTGATTTAAGTGCAAGTGGTTTAAGTGCAGCTATAAACATTTTTACGATTTAAGAAACAGTTTTTTGCATAATTTGTTTTTATAAATACATATTTCATCCTTATGAAAATGAGGTTATTTATAGTAGCTGCTTTTTTTGTTCACAATGGTGACAAACAGTGCAGTCAGTATGAGTCTCAAAATCACAAGACTCATTTTGTCATTTTGTTCTTTATATATTAAATACATTAAATTATATATTTATGTCTACATATGCCACATAGAGTTCCGGAAAATAAACGCTTTGTGGACAGATGTTTTAATTGGTAGATTATTTGTATGCATTTCAATCATGCTCATAACTTACCGTACAGTGACAGACAGACTGACATGTTAATCATATGGCTCGACTTCAAATAAATGTAGCATATTGTCTTGTATTTTCTTATTCTGTGTAGTTTATGCAATTAATGTTAATATTTAGTTTCTAAAAAGACAGTTTTGACACCAAGAAGTTTTTGATGGTCTAGGTATTACTGCTGAGTGTTTTCAAATAAAAAATGTGTGAATCACACACAAAAATGCAGCATTTTTGTATCGTCATCTATAAAGTAATTCACAAATCCTTTCTGCCTAAGAAAATGATTTAGGGGTGCAAAAATAGTCTTATGCTGAGGGCCCAACATTTAGTGCTGTGCTCCTGAGCACAGGGAATTAAAGTTTGCTTTGTATTTGAACCAGAAATTGCTAGATGTTGCTGATACACACACAAATCAAAGCAACTAATATTCAGCCTTCCACTTACCTGCAAACAAAGCAGGTTTTTCCAGATAAAGGAGTGCGAGATTTAACTATTGATTGTGATGAGGAAAATAAATGTGACTTGGACAGTGTGCTTTGCTTTAGTAATGCCTTTGGAAAATTTAATCACTTAGACTGCAGTGCTATATATACACACAGTTTACACTCAATAGAAATACGAACACAGTTCCGGTCCTCTAATCTGATTGAACGAGAGGTGTTCCAGTGTTTCTGCAGAGTGACGAAGCAAAAGCGTGCTGGGCCCCTAACCCAAAGGTTGATGGATTGAAACCATCTTCTGCCAGAACTCCTTTGGGGCAGTTGTGACCCAGTGGTTAGCACGTCAGGCTTGTAACCAGAAGGTTGCTGGTTCGATTATCAATGCTGTCAGGAAACAACTGACATGCCCTTGAGCAAGGCACCTTACCCCCAATTGCTCCCTGAGTACTGCAGTAAATGGTTTTCCATCTTTCTCTGAGTGTGTGTTCACAGTTTGCATGTGTGTGTGTGTGTGTTCTCTACTCACTACTTCAATGTGTGTGCACTAACTAGATGGGTTAAATGCAGAGGACAAATCTCAAGTATGGGTCACTATACTTGGCCTGCATGCCACTTCACTTAAGAGTGAAGTTATAGCACCAGAGCAGCAATGGGACACTTGACAGTCCTGCATCACTCCACAACAGTAACCACTGAAACAATATGGAAGTGACTCTAGAAGTACAGACTGAGTCATTCAACTTATGATGCTGGTTCTTTTTGTACTACGAACATCATTATCAATCACCAGCCATCTGCTTCTACTGTTCTCTGTCACACAGAAATCTCACTAAAGCAAGCGGCACATTCTGTGCATTTCATATTAAATAGAGTAAAGTGAAATATCATTGCAGCTGGTGTGGCTGAGATGAACTGCCTTTACATTGTTCTTTCATTAAGGGCTCAAAGTTTCTTCTGACCTCTGCCTAAATCCCTGCCAAACTTATTAACACCTCCACTGAGAAGGTAAGGATTATGCACGGGAAGAAAATAAACTCATCTAAACAGAATTGTTGTTTGAATCTTAATCCACTGTCAGTGTGTGTGTGTGTGTGTGTGTGTGTGTGTGTGTGTGTGTGTGTGTGTGTGTGTAGTTGGAGTTATTAAATATTAGCTCTCTTCCGGCTGGGATGAGTTTGTTTACCCTGTGTAGTAGCTGTTTTTTGAGCTAGACTGTGGATATGTTTAACAGGCCTGAGATGTTGGTGAAACTTCTTTCCACCCAACCTAAAGTGATAATTATAACAAAGTTTACAGCAAGGAGTGGTGGATTTTTTCAACTGAGATATCTAAGTATATAGAAGTATATAGAAACAGACGCATAATGCAAGTCATCAAACCATTAGAACACATTCACATTAAAACTGTCAATGACAGGATGTGTATGAGAGAGAGAGAGAGAAAGAGAGAGAGAGAGAGAGAGAGAGAGAAAAAGAGAGAGAGAAAGGAAGACAGGGAGAGAAAAAGAGAGTGACATAGAGAAAGAGTGTGATGAAGCGTGTCAACCGTGACATGTCTGCTGAGAAATCAATAACTCTGTTGTAGTATCATGTCAAAGTTTACTATGGTACAAAGATACACAATGACGCACAACAGTACAGCGTCCCAGTGATGTTCTGGTCCAGTATCAACACTTATAGAACACCTTTTGTCCAATAACATTCAAGGACAGGATCTAACTTTTGTAAACATTTTTAAGTCTTGTCCTGTTAGCACATTTTTTCTGTTGTTTCTGTTCAATTTCTGTTCAATCAATTTCCACAACACATTTTCAGTGCTCCAAAAGCAACTTCTAATCTGCTATTTAACAAAATACCAATTCAGTAAATCCTGAGTTTGTGTTTCTGTTCCAATAGAAATACAACATAAGGCATGAGGTGAGCATATACAAGGTTATACAAGCATATACAATTTACACACACACATCAACTGGTCCATCAACATTCGCTTAGCTATCTGTCCTAGTGCCCCTTAGCTTCCATGCACATGCAGCGTTGACAAATTGGCTTGACCCCTTGTCAGGTTGTGTCATGTATGGTTAATAATGTTCTCACCCACTGTGATTATAATCGGACGAGCTTGCAGTCATTAAGCTAATGGAGTCGCATTCTAATTGATGACATCCTCATTTGCATTGTGTGTTAATTACCTAAATCACTTAGCCGCATCTGCAAATTCTAATTAGTGCCCACAGTTTCTGTACGGCTGAATGTTTTCACCTGAAAATAAAGACGTCTTTCTGTCCTCTATTGTAAACAAAAAGCAAAGTGAAATTAAGTAAAGTAACCATGACTTGATAATGCATCTCAGGCAAACAGGCATGAATAAATCAAAACAATTTCAGGAGCTAAATAATTATGCCAAAGAATATATGCGCCCACACACAGTGATCCAGCAAAGACTCATAATTGGGTAATATGATTGGCGGGTTTTAAAATAACAGGACAAAGGCTTTTATGATTGTGTGTACTGTAGCTGCAAAATAAAATGGTATTTAACTTTGCTAATATGCTGTGACAAATGAGTGAAGCCACTGGAGCTTTACGATGCTTTTCAAAAACCACCACTATCACATTTTAACTCTTGTAATCTGTACAGTACTTATTGTAAACACTGGGGAAAAGTCCTGTGTAGACTGTGTAAATCTGCAAACACAACAAAGTTTCATTCACAGTTGCAGTTCTTGAATAAGTAGACAAATCTATATCTTACCTGAGAGTAAACATTTCCACAGGTGAGTATGGTGAAGCTGCAACATATGTGGACACAGTATCCCTTTGTCGAACCGGTGCGGATGGCACCAACACTGCAAAATTTCCATCCAAGCGGTGTTCCGATAATTCCGGAGCAGATGGGGATTGGAATAAGCGTACACTCCCAATCCGCCGCATGGGCGTAGAGGTTGGTGATCCAAACAGTCCCTCTTGATCTGATTGATCGGTGCTCCTGACTCCTAACTCCTCGCTGAGGCAACCCTCCGATTCTGCGGCCCGAAGGCTGTAGTAGAGCTCCACGGGTGTTCCATCTGAAGTATCCGGACCCTTCTGACGTCCAGGAATGACACTAGGAGGTGCAAACCACCCAGAAAGAGGTTCGAGCTCTGCAACGCATACTCCCAACTCCCCTCTCAACCTGCAACTCCCACGGACTTCCTGAGTCTCGTGGAAGGCGAACATTCGTACGCAAGGGAGTTTATCCACAGTGCTGTAGTCATCCCAGTCTCTCCCAGCAATGTAGAACAAGACCTGAACCTTGGGCTTGTTCAGGTAAATCCTTTCATTGAGAACATAAGTCTGGACTTTCCAGTTAAAGGTGAAGAGAGTGGAAGAAGCCACAAATGAGCCAGGCATCTGCAGGAGGTCCAGAGGAACAGGCTCCTCCACTGAGAGGGTTCCATAAGTGGCATTGATAATTGGGGGTTTTCTGGCCTGGTGAATGAAGAAAAGTTCTGTTCTGGAGAGGAAGCTGGAGTTACGCATGAAGTCCTGGGTGGCCTCCTTGAGGAAGAAAGAGGACTCTGTGTTTAGGAGCTGGTAGTTGACTGGCAGATAAGTAGGGGAGGCGTAACGCTGTAGATTCTCCAGGATACGACAGTCTGCAACTGAAATAGGAAAGAGGTGTGAGGATCAGCTGAAACAGATGCATTTGGGTGTCTCTGTCTGAAGTACATGGGAGTAAATTCAATATATGAGTGAAATAGGAGAGAACACATTATACTAGGAGAAACAGCCAATTTCTTTCTTCACCTTCATTCTAGCAAGATCATCAACCCCTGGTGTGATTTATCTACATTCAGGAATGTTTGCTTGTTTGTTTGTTTTTGCATTTGTGATGAGTTTCTTATGCATATATGTTTCTAATGTAAAGTAAGAATCAAATAAAGTTCCCCATAAACAGATTTACTGTACGTGTTTACAACATGTGGAAAAGTGTTCTGCTGTTTTCTTCCTATCACTGTTATCAGTATTTTATCAGTATGTTATCAGTATGACACACACAATTCCTCAAATTCTGTAGCCATGAGCTGAATTACCTAGTTTAAACTCTGCTCTCCAAAACATTGGCTGGTAATCCAGCACTTACCTGCCATAAAGCTGGTAAAATGTTTTTTTTTCAGCACAGAAGCATTACAGTACTCTGTATTCATTTTCTGCTTTCAGCCTCTAAGTTCTTCCATCACATGAAAATAAAAATGGAATAAAAATCAGGTTTGTGGTTTTATGCATGACAGAAAATACCTAAAATATCTCACTAAGCAGAATAACATATAAAACATTGATATACGAACTTATATACGAATATACGAATTGACTTGAGCTGTGCTGACAGACATCAGATTATTCTTTCTGAGGATTGATCTAGATTCTCTAGATTCTCACTGTTTTTAAAGGAATCATAAAAGAAGTGGCAAAGTTATTTCCAGAGCCGCTCTGGTTGTGATATCTGTCGTGCTGTTTGTGGTAGACAGCACCGACTGTGGCATGTTATTATAACCACAATAGCAAAGCCTTCAGAAGAAACATTGATCTCACCTCACAGAAAGACAGTAATGTGGAAACTGATTAGACATGCTGATACTGTATGAGGAAGACGAAACACACTGAAATACAGATCAGTCACTCAACATTTGTGTCTGTGAGGGTGAATATATGACCCATTATCTATCATATTATATGTGTGTGTGTGTGTGTGTGTGTGTGTGTGTGTTTGTACACTACTGTTCAAAAGTTTTTAAACACTTCACTGAAATGTTTGAAATTACTTTTGTGGACTAAATTATTTAATATTTTGTAGACATACTAATATTTGTCATTAGAAAATTACAATTGTATTAAAAAATGTAAAATTGATGCTTTGGACCAAATAATTAAGAAAAATCAAGCAATCAGAGCCCAGAATAGATGAGGACTCCTTCAACACTGTTTAAAAAGCATCTCAGTGTGACGTTACAAAAAACTGAGTGATAAAATGCCAATTAAACATTTTTGCAAATTCTAAGCAATAGGTGACTACATTGAAGATTATATTTTTTGGGCTATAACATTCACAATTTTGTGTTATTTCATCGTTTTGATGAGCAAAGAATAAGTGTTTCAAAACTTTTGAACTATAGTGTATATATATGTGTGTGTATGTATGTGATATAGATGTACAAACTGCACCCACTCATGGCTTTATGTTTATAGCAGCTGTCTATATTGTTTTACAGTAGAACCTGATTTGTTACATGGATTATAGAAATATGGAAATCAGGTTGTCAAGAATCCAGTAGACTGCTGTGATTTGTCATACTTCACAGAGACTGTACAGCATCGCTCTTCTGCTGCTATATGGACACCTGAATCAGCTCTTTAAAATGTCAAAAGTGGACTTTACTATATTGGATTATATGGCTGGAAATAACGCTCCTCTCCATTATCTGATCATAATTTGATCAATTACTGCAGTCATGATGATGGCTAGAAAACAGACTAAACAGTCTGAATTTATTTTACTAATTTTTCAGCATGTTTTTTGCGTTTCTTAATCAACTATTGTTGAAATCACACACAGTGTTCTTGTAGCTTATTTGTAAATCATTGCATTAGTATTGCAAAGGTCTTGGGTTTGATTTTCAGGAAACAAACATATTGATACTTGCATACCTTGACTCCATTGTTAGTCACTTTGAATAAAGGTCTCTGCCAAATGCAACACTTGCAATGAAATAGCAAATACCGCCTTTCTTTCAAACTCTGTTTCTACAAAGTCAAATTCACTTTGCAAATGTCATCGTATTTATTCCTACCCAACCTGTGTTTTAACATCATATCCAAATCAATTGACCTTTACACTGAAGAACTATCTGCGCTCTGATTAGTCTCCTCACTTTCTAGGCTGCAGTTTCACCAAGCAGACAGCAATGAATGAGCTCCTTGTAAATCAGAGAGAATAAATTAGCACTCATTCAGGAGGATTTGCTATGCATACACATGCACGTCTGCTCACAAACACAGCTGAAAGGAACCGCTTGGAAGGGGACATGAGGTCACACCTTGTCATTGCACAACACTGTAGAGAATTTGAGCCTGCACAGCATAAAAAAGCTATTGGTTACAATTTTCCTTAATGTTTGTTTTGAAATTATGTAAATAACACTCACGCTGACTGAAAAGGGGAAATTACACTAGTAGTTTTGTCAAACTGAAATTGTTTGTTGACACCACAGTAAACGCTAAATGTCTTCAGGTATGTTGTTAAAAGCACACGAGCAAACTTTGATTTCATCACTTAACCGGATAATACAAGGGGCTTTTTCACTGTTTATCTTATTAATAGTGAGAATTTCTAAAATTAAAATGTGCTTGTCACTCTCGTTAATAACAGAAAGTGTGTGAACAGACCCATTTTTAACACTTTAATACAAAACTGTATGCTTTGAGCTTGCAGAAACTCATGACCGTTACTTAAATCCAGCACAACAGAATCAGCTTGTTGTTTTACAGTGAAGCGAGTGATTTATTGCAATAATTTAGAGGAAATATAAAGAAAAAATATAAAGAAACAATTTCTCAGTCTCCATCTTTATTATTTACAAAACTGATATCCTGTCTTGCCAGAAAAAACAGGTTTTCAAAGTGGATTTCATTTCTCTCATATATATATATGCCAGACAGTAATGCATATTTAAAGCAATGCAAATATTTGCGCGTACACACACACACAATGCATGCTTGGTCAGTAATCAACACCTACTGCCAGATGTTACAGTCAAGTCCAGATGTTACTGGCTGTTATTTTCCCGCTAATAGCTACTTTACACAACAGACGGCATAAAACGTCCTCACAATCTATAACTCACAACCACAACATGGCGGATTTGCATATGGTTACCTGCAGAGGCAGACAAACCCTGGAAACCTGCAGCCAGAAACATGAGTAACTTTGGCAAAAACAATTACAGCTTCTAATTTATGATTTACAAGCTCAGTTGACTTTGTTTAATTTCTAGAGTGCCCCATTCAAGGAAGCTGTACATATTGGGTACAAAAAGAGAGAAACAGTTCTGAAAGTAAAGAATGAGTCAATGTTCAAATGAAATTACAAACATGACCAGCAACCCGGAAAAGGGAAGCCATTAATCAGAGAGGCTCTTTAAAGTGCTGTGTGGCAGTAATTTCACTGCGTGCGCAATACAAAGTGATACACTTATTTAAAAGGGAAAATGAAATATGGGAGCTGAATGGCACTAAACGGCCATAAATTCTTGCCACTTATTAAATTTAAGTCAATTTCATTTCATTTAGTACAACAATAATGAAATACACAATTTCTGGTTGTACTCTTTATGATAGGCTGGAATGAATGAAGACTCAAAGGAATATAGCTTGTGGTTTTTGCTTCCTCATTATTAAGGGTGACAATCAGAACAGAGTGCAAACAAATTCACGTTTTCTCTTTTTTACAAAGCTGAAGAATTAAACTGAGAAACATGAAAGGTCTCAAAGCTCTTTTCTTAAAACACACAATAATTAAACAGCTTGGTTAGACAATTACTGAATAAGCCATCACAGTACACAGATTCTTAAAAACAGCTGGAACTTAAGCTGGCTTTATTTTTTCAAATTAACATTTGCACTATGAAACTAATCAAAGATAAACTAAAAGGTTTCCATTCAGAATAATGACACCACATTATCACTGTCTACCCCGAAAAGCACCAGTCCTCAGATAATGACCCTGTATTTTATACATTAAATATATATTTAATTTAAGAAAAATATATACTATTAACTATTAACATATATAGGTATATACTTATATGTAAATAAAAACTATGTGTACTATTAAAATATTTACTATTTAACATATAAATAACTTTTTAAAGAAACGTCACTACCATGTTCTGACAGAAGGAAGTTGTTAAATTATAATCATTGGTTCATTCATTTATTAAACTAAAAGCTTTGTCAATACTAATAATGCTTATTTAACATTATTTATAATTTAACAGCGTTGGACAAGAAAACCACACATTTGCTGAGAAAACTGAGGCAGCAGGATTATCTCTGAACACATTATTCCAAAACATCTCCTTGACAAAAACGTCTATTGTTGCAGTTTTGTAGCCTGTCCTGTACCAGTATTTAAGCAGTCAGTCTTAACCTGTCAATCACCAACACGGCCGCTTCCTTCCTGTCCTGTTCCTTTCTGAGCAGTTTTCTCTAAGACCACACTGCTGTCATGCTGATGAATCAACAGAAGCACCCGGGCAGTCCTTGTTGGGAAGCTCCAGACAAGGGGAAGGCCTTTCTCTGACTGGCCAAGCGGGACAAGGTATTAGGGAAGCCTGACAGGAGGGCAGCAGCCTGGGGTTGGAGAGGGCTTTTCAGAGTCACTGCCCCAAGCCTGGCTGTGGGCAAGAGCAGCCCTAATGATATGTAAGGCTACAGAGCCAGTGTCAACCTGTCCACAGGCTGTCAGAGAGTGTGCTGAGGGGTGAGCTGGGAGAGCGAGTCACAGAGGTGTGAGAATAAAGCAGGGCAAGGTGAGGAAAGAGAGGCCGGGCCAGCAAACAGATAAAAAGAAGATGGAAGGACGATAAGAAAGTATGAGAAAGAAATGGTGAAAGGAAGAGAGCGAGCAAGTGAGATCTGTGCTTTTGTCAGGTGTTTATTGGAGTGGAGCAGAACTGCTTTCCCGAGGGAATCTGCTGTTGAAATTCGGCTGCTTAGTTCTGGAGGACTTTGTAATCCCACAATGCTTTGCTCACTTTCAAAGATCGTTCCTCTGTTGCAAACTTTTCAACCAGAATGGTGCCCGTCATCGGACCAGAGATGGTGCTCAGTCAAGGCTTTGGAAAACCACTCTTATAAACGGCCTGCGTTTCCACAGACTTCAGAGCCAAACAATTTATTTTAATATCGTACAAAATAACCCATAGCACATCTGAACTTTTGTATTTCAGCCTCATCAAACATAATTTGATTCCGCTTCTTCATGCAGTCACAAAGATGCTGTGGATACAATTGCACAAATACAATTGCACAAATCACAAATGATATTTGCAGGTAAATTATTCTATTTACCGCAGTGTATTGCAAAAAATGTTGTTCTGCATCATATAGCTGCATCTGGCACTTCCTGTGCAGACAGCTCTATTGATGGTAATCGAAGGATTCTATTCTTTTACAATTTATTATAAGTTCACTTATAATAGAACATTCCCACCACATGCGGTCCCTGGTTCAAGATCGTATCTGGTTCCAGATTAGACACCATCCCTCTATATGCTTCTAAACTCTATTTGCCCACAACCTCAGCAGCTTTAATCTCCCAGCCAACCTCTTTTCCCTAAATAAGAGCAATAGGCTTATGCTGTTTTTCCCCAAGTCCCAATATATTATTCGTGCCATATATTACATCAATTGTAATTAATAAGGGCTATTGACTTTGTGCTGGCCTGTCAAAAATAATTCATGGAGCTTTTGCTTTCACAAGCATCATTTAGGGAATGATATATGTGGGCTCGTCCTAAAACAGCCAGAAAGGCAGTTAAACGTATGCTAGGAGCTGTGAGCAGAATCAATATATAATACAACATTATGCCTGTTTAGGGTTCTCATTGAAATTAATGATATTGAAAAATGAGCATGTTCATCTACAGAGACTGCCCATGACTAATGATTTACAAAGCACTGCACTTTTAGGGGTCTATTTAAAAAACCCTCAAAAATACTGCAAGGTGAAATGCTAAGATTCTAAATGTATTCCTAAGTCCTTTTTTCCTCCATCTCAACAGTTTTCAAGAAATCTAGTGGCAGCCGTAAGCTTATATGAGCTAGCTAGAGTCCCCCTGCAATAGCCCTAATCATATTTCAGCCTCTCGCAGGACATTTTGTTAAAAGAACTACTGTGGCATTTTCTGAAACAGCTGTTTGGAAATCGACATTACAGATTGTGCATTAAACACCATCTAGAGTGGCCTGTGTGTGGGACATCGAGCAACTGAAGTACCATGAGAGATTTCTCGTTAGTGCTGTTCTGCGACTCCCATCATCACTTGTTTCATCCTAGGAGTTTCCACCCACAGCACCTCCATCTTTAGCTCAGTAATGGCCACTCTCTGTGAGAACACAAGCCAATAACAAGGACTAATGTGAACGCAGAGCTTCAAATGTGTCTGTGGTCAACGCTCATCACTGATGTCCTCAGTCAGAGCTTTAAAAAGCCATCAACTGCGAAGTAAACAGTACGTGATGAGTCCCCCTTTAATTCAGTGCTGCTTAATCTCAGCTTGCAATGACTGAGATGGGTTTAACATGTCAAAGCAATCTTGTTTATATTTACAATTATGCATTTGGCAGACACTTTTATCCAAAGCAACTTACAGTGCATTTAAGTTACATGTGTGAATCGAATCTTTGCACTGCTAATGCAATGCTCTACCAATCAAGCTACAGGAACGCTATTGTTTGCATTTTATTATTTGTGCTCAGTGGGTCTTTAGGTGGTCTTTAAAAAGGTGCCATGATGATAACTGGGTAATTTGTGAGAATCTGGTGTTTTTACAAACATTTTACAACAACGGCTCGTTTAGCTGTTGGTGGAAACCACTTAATTACTTTAAACTAGGGACAAATTAAGAAACATAAAGTACACACTAAAATGCACACACACAGACGAAAAAATACTGCAGTAATT
>JAZGTK010004987.1:0-23279 GCA_036877625.1 Ambastaia sidthimunki
CAATGCTGTGACGAACTGATGAAGATTGAGCTGCCTTCACCACGAAAGCCCGCCATAGTCACGCCAAAGCAGGGCTCTCTGTACCATGAGATGGGTGAGTGCATTCAGCCATCTAATCTACACATTAATGGATGCTGGAGGAAGGCACTTATTATATATAATCACATATATATGATGCAGAAGCAGGATTCTCTGTAATCATAGATGTGTGAATGTAATGATGCAGTGTGGACTGAACTGCATGTCCCAGACCTCTGTCAGATCTGAGACTTTCTCAGAATTGATCTCGTTTAGTGATGTAATCTTTCCGATATATATAAGGCATTTTTCAATTTCAATGTGCAGAGCCAAATATAAATAAGCCATCGCAAATTTAAACTCACTCAACACAGCAGCGTTGGCTCAACCAATGGTCTGAGTTTGGGGGCGGGATTGTCTTTTCTAAAACAGTGACATACTGGGGGAATGTTTGGAAAGCCTGTTTAAAAACAGGTTTATTTTTGTAATTCGGTTTGGTGATGCTAGTAGAGCAGAAATTACACATTTGACATTTAACTGCTGAATGACGAAGCTGCTTTTTCTGACATACTGAAACACTCTTTTCTCTCCCTTTTTCTGTCTCTCTTTTCCTTTCTGTTTCCTCTGTGGTTTGTATTGTCTGTCTTTTTACTATCCTAATGGTTCATCTTACCTATTTTTCCCTTGTTTTTCCTCCATTCCACTTTATTGATTTTTCATACACGCTTTGTATTTGATCCTCTGCATTCCTGGTTTCATGTCTTACATATAAAATCCAAACATCTGTGCCATACATTTTGCACATTATTTCACATATTCTCATTATTTGGTTTTAAACACTATTTGGCTGTGCCCTCCCCACAACCCTGCATTTGTTTTGCCACGCCCTCCTCCTCAGTGGCCCCTCTCTCGGCCCCTGCGTCCTGTGAGGGCCTGTTGCTGCAGGATAACGCTGTCTCTGCTGAGATCCGAGCCCTGCTCTCCTCCTATTACAGTGACAGGTGAAGTAACTGTGATGAGACAAGTTACCTAACCTCATTCTCTACTCACATAAGTTGGTGCTGATGTCTCGGGGTATCCCAACCTTTTGAACCAAATTAGTTTCTTTGATGTACCCCCAGAAATTTTTAGCAATGCTTCATAATACATTTAAAGGTGCATTATGTAAGATTTTTCTGGTTAAAAATTTATTAATTTGAATTATTAAACGAGTACATAAAAAATTTGTTTAAAAACAAGTAGCCACATGCACAAACACCCTCTGATTTTGAAAGCATCTAAATTAAAGCGACAAAAATTGACTGAAAGCAAACGGTTTCCACTCTCCAGCGTTTACCTATGAATTGATGTAAGAAGAGCAAGTGTAATGCAACCATAGCCACAGAAGCTTTAGCCAAATTTAGTTAACACGTTTTTTTATAGACATGCAAAGTTTTCTTTATAGCAATTGTTCTCTGCATTTACAGTTATTGACACCTCTGATGACATTGGAACAGTCACTGACATCCTGACCCGTCGCATTGACGAGTTTGAGTTAAGGACCCAGCTTGCTGCTCCACCTCACTGGATTTCCTTGTTTGAAGAAGAGCCCCCGAGAACCCCCCACAATCATCAGCACCGCCGTACCGCTCACCTGCCCCCCCACTCGCCCAGTCCCCACCTACACAGCCGTCAGCCCCGCAGCCCCCATTGCCACCGTACTCCCGGCCTTCTCTCCTCCAATGCCAGTTTGACCTCAGATGGAGACAGCCCTGCTAGCATCAGTCCCTGCTTCGGCCAGGCATGGTCCCCCGATACCCCTTCCTCTTCCAGTCGCTTCCGCCCTCGAACACTCTCCCTGGACGCCAAGCTTTCCACTTTGCGAGGTCGAGGCTATGGGGGCTTCCAGTGCACTTGCCAGGCGTCTGCCACAGGTGGGGGTTCCGCTCGACCTTCTCAGACTGCTCTGTCCTGCTCCAGTTCAACATCTAGCAACAGCTCCAGTGAAGGAAGCAACAGCCAAGAGTCAGACCTGGGCTTCTCTAGACCATCTGGTGCACGACGTAGCCTGAGAAATCTTAGAGCCAAGCTAGATCCCAGGAACTGGCTGCAGAGTCAGGTGTAGCTCCCACACTTCCTCTGACCAGAGTGAGAACTTTCATTTTATAGCCTTCCTAATGGCACCCTGGAAATAACTGGAATTTCTAAGGTCATAAATGCTACGTCTTCATCGGAAAACAGCGGGAGCAACATGCAAAATAAACTTCATAGGTGTTTTTTTGCTTGCACTTCAATGCAGCCAACAGAATGGGAATCAGTACAAATCAAATGTCCATTACTTTGGATGTGCTAGGCTAACAGTGAACAGAATACTGGTACAGTGGGATCAGACTGTTTTAAAGAAACTTCCTGGTGTTGTCTGGTGTAGGTGGGTTTGCAGGTTGAACTTTGTTCAGTCCATTGGGTCTTTGCACTGTTGTAGACTTGTGGCTCAGATAAAGAGATAAATCTGCTGAGGTTCTGAACATTCATCATCGCTAACATTGCTAATTGCAAATATTCTGAGTGTTTTTAATGGAAGCATTTTATTCATATTTGAATAAACCTAACAAGTATAAACGTTAGCATAACATTGATAGAGTTGTCTTAAGGACATCAACCTGAGACTGAAAGTGCCGCAGATATCTGCAGAATTGGAACACTCATCATTTATGAACTTCTACACATCCCCCACCACTTGGGTGTTGGTCATGTGAATAAAACATTGCCAGCATCTGACTGTTTGACATAACTGTTAAATATCTTTTACTTTATTACAGTTTATGAAACACTCTTTGCATGGCTTCAGTATATATGCAAAGGTGCAGATGTCTCAACACTCTGTATTCAGGTTTAATAATAACATGGGATATAATGTGACTCTGTTTATTACCTGTGACTGTGATGACCTCAGGATTATTGTACATAAGTGAGTTCATTTAGCAAATGTGGACCCTGTTGTGGAGACACTCCCGTCAATCACAGCTAACATTAAAAATCACATCTATAAATCTGAACAAGGATTCAGCACACACAAATGTAGATGGAAATTGAGCTTAGGTTGGAGGCTTTGGGTGCTTTTTAGTGGTGCTTTGTTTTAATCCACTGCAGTAAAAACTCTCATTGAGAGGGGTTACAAAGGCACTACTATGCAAAGCTGCAACAGCTCAAAGTGAAGCAAGCGGTACGTGTATTATATTTAACAATTGTGGCAAGAAATTGTGGCCTCCTGGTTGACCAGATTTGTTAAGCTGAATTTTGTGATTAATGCCCCAGTGTCTCAGTGTGATACAGCACAACTCCTAGAAAAAATGTGCGGGTTGATGAAGTGTTATTAGTTTAAAGAGATTAATATTTGAAACATTAGAAATATTAACAATAATAAATGTCTGGTTGGATAACTATTATTGTGATTTTAGTGTAACCTCAGGGGTGGAGTCGATCATGCCATAACAAAAATATTAAAGGTTTCTGATACAGGTTAACATTACTGTAATGCTGAAAAACATGTATGATATATTATATCCAAATTTGTATTATATTTTAATCTTTAATTTCAGAAAAAAACAAATATCAGATGAAGGCAGTTAGTTCTCTTTATATAATTACATGTATAGTGTATTATATATGTCTGAAAGGTGGAAGTATAGAAAAATGGATCAGACTAAACTTCCCTCTTAAATACAGAAGTAGTGGAGTAACGTTTGACTCAGAACTGACATGCTGAAAAACAGCTCACACAGTCAAAGCACCACTAACTTCTATTTAAAAACCTGTACATTAATTTAAACACACCATTTGCTTTTGTAAAATTTGTAATTTTCATTCTGTGCTTTTATTAAAGTTGTATTTTACCACGTTAATTTTTGTTAGAAATCAAATATCAATATATTCTCTCAGATGAGCTCTAGATTATCCTGGTAAATAACATTGAATGTTAATGTCTCATTTCAGCAGGCTGTCTGCATGCACATTGTCTTAGAGAAAAACTGTTTCATGTACAATAACAATATATTATATAGAAATGCCTAAATTAAAAGGAAAAGCAACAGTGTGTGTCTGTGTAATTCTCTTTTAATTCTTGCAGGGCTATTGCCAGTTGATTTTACTAGAAAAATATGTACAGAAATGGATAAATGGTGAATTTATGAAAACATTTTGACCCAGTAAAGTGAATCCCTTTAATCTGATCTTATACATTAGGATACATGTACTGAATATTGTTCCTTGATAATGACACAAATAACATGAAAGCTGTGTATTGGCTGTGCAAGAAATTAGGAATATAAAGTATTAATGCTGCATGTGGAAAATGAAAACAACAACCTAATCATACAGTAAACAAAGTATTAACTCAGAGAAAAGAAATAACAGTGCAGGCTAAATGTGTTGTGATTATTGTGTTGCTATATTCATACTAAAGACTGTTAGTTTACAAAACTACCTTTTACTGAAATCCATGGTGGTTATAGAAGTTAACTGGATTAGACAGACTCACTAGGAGGAAATATATCTATTAGCGATAAATAAATTACATAGACAAAAATGATATGTGTATCCTATAGTATTTACATAACAGTGGACATCTTGTTTCAATAACTGACACCAACATTTTAGGATGAATTGCCGTTAGGGAACATTTGTTAAAGAGTAGGACTATGACCACACCGGTTATGGTTTATCCCAACCACTAGGCTATTATGTATCAATGAACACCATTTTTATAGCAGTCTGATATGATCTTTTAATTGATTTGCAAACGTCTACTATAACAGAAGAAAACTATAATCACTTGTCCAAAAATGTGTGTAAATATTATTAACATACTGGTCTCTGGCAATGACTTAATATTTGTAAACATCTCTCCATCAACCCCATGCCAAGTTAAATGTAGCCCATATTAACAAAAGTCTCATATCACTGGTACTATGACACTGATACTACTAGTACTAGTTACTAGTTACTAAGGGCACATTGATTTGTGACTTGCTTTGCTAGTGTTGCGGAAAAGCTACAAAAATATCTTAAATGAAATCTGCTATTTAAATCTGTTCTTTATTTTTACCACATTTTTGGTATAACTGGTATGATTTAGCACCTCAGTCAGTGTGTAATAATAAGTGATGTAAAAATTACATGATGATAACATGCACATTTCTAACAGAAATTGTGCTAAATCTGTATTTCTTACATGTTGGGAGAATTATCCTCATTCTTGTAATTCATGACTGTTTAAGTGTTAATTATTGACTTTGGCTGCTTATTTGGGATTGCTGGCCAAGTTCTGCCTGTGAACGTGTGAATCCCAAACATTTTAAATGTGATGCTTTGTCTCAGAGTGGTTTATGCATCCTCATAGACTGGAGTTTGAGGTTTTGTCCCTGAGAATTGGGGAGTGATGAACTGACTGTCTTTAATCAAGAACTCTTTAGATTGTCTCTACATAGTTGGCAGGAAAAAGCCCTTGGCGTCCATCTTTGCTGGAACCTCTCCACCAGGCTTTGTCGATTGTTTCCACATCACTAATGATGTCACCAGGTTCAAAAGAGAGTTCTGTCTCATCCTCTGTGGAGAACAGAAGTTTTAAAAGTCTTTCATTCATTCTGTGTGTCTTAATACATGTATACCCACAAAACAATTATGCAGCATTATGAATTATACGTTAAGCAAAACTAACCTGCTTGGTAGTCATATAAAGCTCTTACTTGCAGAAGTTTTTCTGGTGATGACTAGATAAGAAAAACAAAATCTTAAAAGAAGAACAAAAACTTTTATGGTGTTATCGCAATAGAATAGTTCAGTACTACTTTTATGATACTGTATGTCTTTTTGAAGCTTGAAACCTCCATTTCCCATTTATTATAACTGCATGGAAAGAGGTTTAAGAACGACATATGGGTAAAATTATGACAGACTTGATTTAATTTTTACATTTTTGGGTGAACTTTTCCTATAAGACATGGTTTATTGTAAATTATGATGAGTTATGATGTCTGGTTTTGTATATACTTTGCCATTCTCAGTAACCACATCTTCATCTGCCTCCTCACGATTAACTGTGTAAAAGCACCTCTCCGGTGTGCTTTGCTCAGATACATCAACATTCCCTAACGAAAAAAGTACAAAATGTAAAAGCTCATCAGTTAGAGGCATTACAATAACTATTAAAGTTATATATTGTAACTAACACTGAAAACCTAATAGCTCATTACCCGTACCATTCAGTGGTCTTTCACATTCAAATTCATCTTCTTCTGTCATCAGATTATATTCTGAAATCTTGACACACAATTCTGGAAACACAGCAACAGCATGACAATGACACCTCAATTATAAAAGCATTTCTGCATTTCTTTCAATTGTGTCTCAGTGTTCCCATCACCTTGGTTCTCTGGTAGGTCATCCTCAACCTTATGGTCTTCTGAGACCTCTACTAAGGTTGGTATAACAGTTCTGTGCAGTTCAGTTTCTGACTGGTGCACATTTGGTTGGAATTCCCCAAATTCTCCATCAGGCTGCTCCTCAGAGTCTGGTTCATTTGTATTTTCTGGCTCCAATTCCTGCTCCTTAACCTCCACCAGGACATCTTCATAGTTTGTGGTCATCTTGGTTTCTGATGGTACAGTTGACATGGCTGGAGGTTCTTCTGATTCCTCCACCTCTTCTTCATCTTCTTCAACCAACACAGCCTTGGCAGTGCAGTCCATTGTGCAGTCCATTTCTGACTGTAGTTCACACGGCATTGGAGAGCCAGTTACAAGGTCTACAAAAGAAGATGTAAAGACTAACTCAATCTACAAACAAAGCAGAAATTGTTTGAAATCATTTGTTACTGTTGCTGGCTATAAACCTGAGTGAAAGGGTGACTGAACTCACCCTTAGTGTGCGGTATATTATCAGAGACTGCAGCTATAGGACGATCTGGTGCAGTAGCAAGTTCCTCTCTGGAAAGATCATAGGCGAATATTTCATCTTGACTTTCTAGCAACTTTGTAGATTCAGGGGAAGCTGAATCATGGACTGGGGCTTGCAGAAGTGGCTGACTAGGTGGTAATGACTGGGGTGGAGGGGATCTGGAGATCTGGGCATCTGGCAAACTGGGTAATGGTGACACAGGTGGAACAGAGCGTTGAGGAGGTGGCGTTGGGGGAGATGTTGCAGATGTATGAGGCTGCTGTGGGGATGGGACTGTACGGTATGGCGGACTAAGTGGAGTTGTTGGAGGCTTGTAGGATGTGGATGTGGATGAGCTTCGAGAGAACGGCGACCTTACAGAGGGACTGAGGGGGGAAGGAGGACCAGAGTTGGAATTGGACCTTTCAAAGATGAAGGCTGTGTCTGTCAAACTGCGCTGGTAGCGACGGAATGGAGATTTGACTAAGGAACAAAACAACACATAAATAAATCAAATAAGCTCCTCATTTCATTTCAAATTTGGCAATTTTGAGATTACTGACATCAGTGACCAATGTAAACTAGTGGTACTTCATAGTGTTAGTTCTGCTTTCAAATAGAATTTTTTACCATATTTATGAACATTTGAGTAAAAATCACTATATAATTCATATATTTAATACATGTGGGCCTGTGGAGGGCATGTTTACCTGAGCGTGGTGATCCAGGGCTGGAGGCATTTTGTGAGGAAGCTGATAACTGCCTGAAAAACTCCCTGGGATTAATGGTGCGCTGGGAAACAAGTGCTGCCGCCTCCTATTGGTCAAAAAAAGAACCATTGTTCAATAAAGCATGAACGTGTTTGTTAATAATATACAATAGAAGTCAGCTATAGCACTAGGAGCTGGAATCAATTTAAACATTTTTCAAAATCTTTCATTTTCTTATGTGTAAAACTTTTACTTCAGAAAATTGACCGAGTGCAGCTTTAATCTCCAAAAACGACAAACTTACCGCCGCTTTCTCAATGGACTCACTGCGTTTGAGTCGCGCTCTCATTACCTCCTCATGCTCTCTCTGCTGCTGCTCCTTTAAATAACACAAAGAACTTAATGTGTGTAAGGATATAAATCCATACAATTATTTAACCTTGTACTATGTATTAGAATATTAAAACATTAACAAGCTTTTCCAATCTCAAATAAATAACATGAATAAACACACCCATTTTGCTCGCTCTTCTCTGTTAGCTTCTTCATCAAGCTGAGCTTGAATTCTCCTAAAAAAAAGTGACAAGAAAGTAAAGTTAAAAGAGTTTGCTTGAAGGACCAGCTTAGACCAGCATCAGCTTCTAATGCTGGTACAAGCTGGTTTAGTGCTAGTGGATCAGAAAGGCATTTTTGGTAAAGCTGGTTGAACAAAGAAATCCAGAAGCTTGGTGGGGATACCAACATCTTAATTTAACACATCCTATGGTCGGAACCAAAATATAAACGCAATTATTTTTAGCAGGGAAGACCTTTATTTCAGGTGTATGACACAAACCTTTGTTCTTCAATCATCTGTAGTTTTTCTTCCATCTTTCTGTCTCTCTCGTCTGCCTCTTTTTGTTCCTGTAGAATTCTCTCTCTCTCCCAGCGGCGTCTGTCTTCTAAAGCCCTCCGTCTCTCTTCTTCCTTTCTCTTCTCTTCCTCACGCTGTGATACATTATATCACACAGAATTACATTTAAATAAAAATACATTTTAAAAACAGAACATTTGTAGCACTATTAAACAGTTGCAGCTTTATGAAGTTTGTTTAAGCTTTATCAAGCTGCAACTGTGACTATGACTGGTTTGTTTAACCTGTCATAGTCACGGTTACGGACTGCAGCTTTAGCGTGTCAGAGGAGAACTGGCCCTTCCTGTCAAGTCTGGGTTCTCACAAGGTTTTTTTCTCCACTTATCAATCTCTGGAGTTTTGGTTCCTTGCCACTGTCACCCTGTTGGCTTGCTTGCAGGGAGTCTGCTGACATTAGCTTAGATAATTTAACAAAAAACTGTATTAATACTGTCTAGTAATTCAATAATTCTCATATATTTGCATATTTCATACATTTGCATATTTCATTTTCCATGTTCAAATCTGTAAATATCTCTGGATGTTTTCATTGTCATTTGTACAGCTGCTTTGCAACAATGTACCATTGTGAAAAGCGCTCTATAAATAAACTTGAACTTAAACTTTAAATTAACTGACCTATGACATTGAGTGATTATACAGCTCTCTGGAATTCTTGATTCTGATTGGTCAATCATGGCATTCTACCATCAGATATTTTTATAATGACTGCTAAATTGTATAATTGACCACTGTCGAACTGATTTCATACATACCTGTGCTAGTTTTATGTATCCCCTATCACTCTGCAGTCTTGTCTCACATAATAATAATAACAACAATAATAATAATAAAACTAAGGATGTGCCCAAAGCTGAATACCTTACAGAAAGGCACAGATAAAGGTTTCAAATGAATAACGAATTCTGCCGAATAATAGGAAAAATATTCAGCAAAAATAGTCACTCATGTTTTTTTGGATAACAGGTAAAAGCACAATATTATATATAAACCTTCAAAATCATTACACAATATTGAGTGTAACTCATGTTTTGCAGGATGTTAAGTGATAGTAAATGATGTTTAACTCTAAATACAGCACAGCTGTACCTCTGCCTGTGCCCAGAAGGAGTCTCTGTTAATCCGTCTCATCTCCATGGCAGCATTTGTCTTCTTGTAGTTTGTACCCTGTGGGTGTGGCACAGCAAACAAAAGACTTATCTAATTATCCAAAACATTAATCTGAGAAAATTCAGCCACTTCCCTAATGTGCATCACTAAATTATACCCTGAAAATATTTTTTTTACATTTTAATGAAGGTTCTTTTACACAGCCAAGTTTGTGGTGTTTTTGTGGTAACTTACCACAGCCTCCTCTTTATCCATTGCCCTTGAGGGTCTCCTGGATCTCTCCATCGGTGGTCGAATCGCTTCAATGGCAGATTTAATCTTCTCCTCTGTCACCTCATCTTGGTTTGAGGCTGTAATAAATACATGGGCCTCCTGCGATGACAGAAACATTATGAGATAAAGAAATATTGACCACATTTTTTAAACTGCTCCATATGAACTAATTTTGCAGCTGCAGAACGTGAGATGTACCTGCATCTATACTTACTACTTATAAGACTTTTTTCTTCTCTTATTTATTTATTTTTAAATTGTCATAATTTAGAAATATCTGTTTTTAGCCCTGACTTTAGGCCTCTGATTTGAACACTCGTATTGAAGGGTTGTGTCTGCTATGAGACTTCAGTGTAAATGTCCACTGCTTTAATTGACTAACATCTGAAACAAGAATTACATGTGGAACCCTCTCAAATACTTTCACTACCTTTTAACTATTACAGCTGTCAAGATTAACGAATTGTAAAAAATTGTTGATTATTGCATTATCCTATTTCCAAAAATGTTGAGTTACTTTGTAAAATGCGAATAAAAACAGAATGCAAAGGTTTACAAATCACATAAGCCCATGCTTTATTCACAACAGAGCATAAAAATGTTTAAAGTCAGAAATTTTACTATTTTACAAAAATATTACCTCATTTGGAATTTAATGCCAGCAACATGTCTGAGAAAAGCTGGGACAGGGCCATGTTTACCACAGTGTAGCATCTACTCTTTTCACAACAGTTTGTATACTTTTGGGAAGTGAGAAGGTGAGTTGCTGAAGTTTTTTGAGTGGAATGTTATCCCATTCTTGCCTGATTTAGGATTTAAGCTGCTTAACGGTCCAGAGTCCTCTTTGCCATATTTATTTGCTTAATGATGCGCCAAATATTTTTAATTAATAAAAAAGGTCTGGACTGCAGTCAGACTAGTTCAGCACCCGGATTCTTCAGCTATGAAGCCATGCTGTTGTAGGATGTGCGGTATGTGGTTTGGCATTGTCCTGCTGAAATACGTAAGGCCTTCCCTGAAAAAGAAAAATCCCATCTGGATGGGAGCATATTTTGCTCTAAACCCTGTATTGATGGTGCCTTTCCAGATGTGCAAGCTGCCCATGCCATAAGCACTAATGCATACCCACATCATCAGAGAAGGTGGTACTGATAACAAGTCAGATAGTCCCTCTCTTATTTAGTCTGGAGAACGCAGTGTCCATGATTTCCAAATAGAACTTCAAATTTGGACTCGTCTGACCACAGAACAGTTTTTCACTTTGCCTCAGTCCATTTTAAATTAGCTCTGGCCCAGAGAAGACGGTTTCTGGATCATGTTCCTATATGGCTGCCTGTTTTTCATGGTACAGCTTAAATCAGCATTTGTGGATGGCACATCGAACTGTGTTTAATGACAATGATTGTTTGAAATGTTCCTGAGCCCATGCAGTGATATTGATAATAGAAGCATGTCTGTTTTTGATGTGCTGTCTGAGGGCCTGAAGATCATGGGCATCCAATATTGCTTTTTGGGCTTGGTCTCTTATGCACATTCTGTTTTTATATGCATTTTACAAGTGTCCCAACATTTAGAAATGGGGTTGTATTAAGATCTATTTCCATCACATCATTTCATATCATAGACCTTAGTTTTAATTAAAGTGCTTTTGGAACGACAAGGAAGTCTTTCATTCTCAAACTATTTTTATATTATAATGATAGTAAAATTTGAACGTTTGAATTCTTAGTTTCTTGGCCCCTTTTTATGTTAATTTTAACGTGTACTAATACATTTTTAAAGTGAGTTATCTGTTAACATTAGTTAATGCACAATGAACTAACATGATGCAACAATGAAGAACCGCATTTGCAGTAACAAACACTGACAAACATTAGTAAATGCTGTAAAAAAATACATTGTTGCTAGTTTATGTTAGCTAATGCATTAACTAATGTTAACGAATGGAACCTTTTTGTAGTGCTCCTCACTTTTTAATACTAAAAACTACCTGTTATGTTCTTGTTGTTACAGGTTTTACTAATTTTTGCATATAATGATAGAACTGAATTACAGTACATTAGAGATATAATAACGTTGGACAAAGTGATCTGGTTTGTGGCAGAGAAAGGAGAAAAGGTAATGAAACAGAGACTCTGGAACTGCTAGACAGCCTTGTGAGAGCTTGATTGGGCTTAAACCCAATAAAACCCACAGCTTTGCAATGGATTGCTATGCTGTCATTAGCATGCAGGCTGCTACATACAATTAAAGCCTCTATTTACATTTCTCTGAAGAACTGAACATGTCAGGACCAATTTTAAATCTCTTTGTTTTTTCTGTGACTAAAATGACTTTATCGTCTGAACATTAGGTTAAAATTGAGGCTAATTCTCTCCTCCCTCCTATCCTGTTTTCTGCTTGGGAGGATTTCAATGACTTAGCTTTGTTATTACTTGCTTTAGATGAGCCCCTTGACATTCAGTTGGCCTCTGGGCTTTAGCAGTGATGACAATATTACCACTGATGGCAGATTCTCTCTCATACACACCCCATGCCTGCAGCTGACTGCCAGCTACAGTATAATGCAGCTTACAGTTTTTATCTCAGATCTGGCTTCAATCAACCTGACACATAATCGGCTATGTTGTTGATAAATTAGTTTTAACAAAGATGATCTCAACCTCTTTGGGAAACCAGAAAATATATCTTACTAGTCAAATTAAAAAAGTTTAATTATCCTTTCATCATCACCAAACCAGAAATGTGTTCAAATTATATGGGATATCACTTAGCTCTATTATTAAAGTCCCTTTTAAACAAACAAAATAAATGATACTGGAGGTGAAAAACATATCAAATGGCTAGTAATGTTACACCAGTTCAGAAGGGCTCCCTAAAAAACACAAAACCCTGGAATCACTGCTCTTCAGAACATATTAAGGTGTTTTTCATAAATTGCTGTGAAACTTTTGTGACTAATGGTCATCAGTAGTGACTAAGGCATCATTTAATATCCTCCTTAATGGCTTAATTTATTACTTCAGGGGGCAAGCAGCTGTTGCTGACTTTTCTTGAAACACCAAGACGTGACAAGTCGATCTGGCACTCATGAATGAGCCTGTACCAGCACAGACTCGCATGAAGAGACAATAAAAAGAGGGAGTGATGGAGGGAGAAAATAGTGAGGAGTGGCTGGGGGGGATTTAGACTCATTGTGGCTCATACTCATCTGTAATCATGTTACTGATACTCTGAAGGCAGTTCATAAAAGCCAACATGTACACTGTGATAAATGAGGTGCTTTTTACATTCAATTATTCATCTGAATGTCACTGGAAACTAGGCTGTAAAGACTGAACATGAAGTCAAAACTAAAAGGGGTGTTTTGCTCATCTTCTATAAAAGTCAATTTAACCCTGAAACAATACTATTGTGATAATGTATTGGTAAGTGACATTATAATGTCAAGCACATGATTAATTTATGAATTAAGCAATATCACACAAGCAAGAGTACTGTAATAATAAACAGTAAGCATAAAAGTCAGTTTTCCATTTTCACTATGTCCACAGTCACTTGGAGCAGTTTAACTGTCCAACAACATCTTTTCAATGCCACATAAATCTACTTACTATAAAAAACTTTGAACACAGACCAGTTCAGTGCTTCCAAGTGCTATTACACATAATACAGGTTCTCTTGGAATGCCACTTGGCCTATTAGACCATTTAGCTGGAACTAACTGGAACTAATGCACTAGGAGGAGCTAAAAAAGGTTTTACAAAACATTCAATATAGCTGGAAAATTGTCATGACAGAAAATGGTGTCACAGGGTGAAATCGAATCATCATGGAGTCAAGGAATTAGAGCCTAACTATTATTATTTTTCTGATTTTTGTTTCTAGGACTTACGTGCCAAAGGTTCTGAGCATAAACATGAATGAAACTTTGAACTGTTGGTGGTGCTAGAGGGCTTGAGGTATAGATTTTAAATTTGGTGTGGTTACATTTCAGACTGTCCTCTATCTTTGTGGCAAATTTAAAACCTTTTACTATACCGTTCTATGGGCTGCCATAGGCTCAAGTGCAGAAGTACAAAAACTTATAAAAAATAACGGATACAATAAAAAGCATCACAATCAATATTTTGCTTGAGGCGCTTCCTCTAGCATGATAATCTTAATCTTGTAGTGTGTGATGTGCCACAATTTTAAAATCTTATGATGTGAGCATGTTTAAGATTTTAGGCAAGATTCTCTTTATGTGTGGGCTGCAACCAGATGTCCTAATTGTCCAGAATTTTCAAGATCCTGTAGTCTGAATAAAATAAAACATCTGTCAGCACATGCATTCATACAACTGTGGAGTGTCTATAAATCACATTGATTGCTTGACACTATGCATACCAATAATACACAGCATTAATATTCATGTGGAAGATTGTTGGGTCAGAACACTGTAAATGTATCTACAAGCATGTCTTTAGCTGTCTGATTTTATGGATATATCAGGGAATGGACAAGAGTCCAATTCCATACAGTATTTACTCTAGCTGAGAGCTGACACTATGGTATGGGTTCGCAACCTCTCCCACGCTATAAAACTCAGTTCCTGCCCTTACATAACCTAAAAAAGTTCAGAGCTTGAACAATCATCAATTAAAAGAGAAGCAAAATTTAAAGTCAAATGCAAATAAACCAGACATTTTCAAAAACTTACACATGATGACATTTATCACACACACTTTAGATGACTGACACAATACAAGGTCACAAAGGTTGCTGATCTAAAAAGAGAGCGAGTAACTGAGAATAAAATAAACAACATTCTTGGCGTGCCTGAGGAGCTGACCAGGCAATGTCTTTATAAGGCATTAAAAACTGAGACATTGATGATCTCATGCAACCATCCAGAAATATGGAAATATTAAACCAACATTGCCTGGGTGGCGGAGTGAAAAAAATCGCAGACAGCTTCAGCAGACACGCATATATCAAAAGACAGACATATAAACTACATAAAACTACCTAAATGCTAAAATTGTTTATCTATCACGCAACAGCTTAAAATACGTTTTTTATACAAACATCCTTTCCTCCATCTTTTCATTTCCTTAGCTTTTTTTGTATTTCTGCCCTTATCTGGATGTGTCTGTAATGCCTGTCAGTGATTTGCTTGTTCAAGGAAACAAAAGGCCTATAACACAGAGGAAAAGTCCATTACAATAAGACCTGGCACCAGCAGCTAGCCATCACTTAACAGATACTAGCAGAGGAAGGAAACCATTTGAAAGAGGAAAATCTTAGAATAAAACAGAACAGTGCATTTGTACACATTTTAAGAGGGTTTGTTATGTCGGTATTGAGCGTGTGCAATTTGTTACTCCACATACTCCACCTATTTATTCAAACAGAGGCAAAATGTGAGCTAAATTTCATTTTTTAAGCAAAGCAGCAATGTTAGGTAGGAAAGATCAAACAATTCTCTGAAACAGAAAAAAGGCCTGAGAACTGTGATATGAGATCAGCGGCTCTGGTTAAACATGTCTATGACAATCCAGATCTTTTGATCTCTAATCCTATTTGCATGTTTCTCACACCTGTATAGGTGAGAAACACACAGATTCACACACTCATTTAAAAAATATTCTGGGTTAAATAATGAAGGTCTATTAGCAGCATATGTGGTATATAAAAATAGTTTAAAGCCACCTAGTGTATTATTTAGTAAAATTGTGGATATTTATTTAGGAAAATTATTCCATTCCATGGAATGTTCAACTGTTCAAAACATGTTTTCTGTTTTGAAACATGGTAAATAATAATAGAATTCCTTTAATTCTATGTCTTTCTATCTCTCTTTCTGTTAAAGTATTGTCCTTTTAATATTCCTCTGAATCTGAGCAATTGTATCTCAAATAAATACATTTACTTCGAATATGCTGATGTGCTCTATGCATATATAACATGTCTGTGACTCCTATCAGATCCTATCAGATTTGTTCTTTATATAGCAGAGAAAGAATAGCAGTTAGACAGGGTGACTGTTTGTTACCTTGAAGAAGGTCTTGATGGCAGGCACATGGCTGGCACATTCTTCTCTGCGGAGATCATCAACACTCTCACCAACCTGTGTGATGTAGGTGCTTGATCAGATTACTTGGTAAATACTTTGATTCTTACACTACTGGTCAAAAATTTGGAGAAAAAAAAAAGAACTTGACTGAAATATTTCTTATCATCTTATCTTTCCATTTAAAGCTGTTTGCTTAAATGTTTTTTTACCGTTTTGTAAAAAAGGAAGCACAAAAATCTACTCGTGCTTTCTTTACGATAATGTCACTTGATATTTTGCTATATAATCTATGATTACAGATCAATGTGTACTGAATATGATGAATGCTTGCCACTCGTCTGGTACATCTATAGCTTCTGGTACATCAGTGATGTGTATATGTATGTGTGTGCTTGAGAACCAGTCTGGCACACAAGAATGTTTCTTTTGCAGTTAATAGGTCAGGGAATCCACACCCCTTTGTTTTACACAAAGTCTGACCGGCTACAGATGGCACCTCTGACCCTAACCACAAAATTCCCACTTGTCGCCTTAGCAACCAGAGCCAAGATGAATATAAGAAAGGTTCCCAGAATTCTTCAGTTTGTCTGTCTTTGGGATCCTTCAGTTACAAGTTTGAAGGTCAAAGCCCTTTTGTGAAGTGAAACCACTGACACGTCTCATCAACAGAAACCTCACATTGCTTGGTTAAAAATGAACTGTCTAATGATGTGGCAGCTGCAACCAATGAGCAACCACATCAGGCTCACACCCCATGACAACCTCCAATAGGAGCTATTCATAAAGGCCTAACATCCAATCAGAATCAGCCAAAATGACCTCATTTAGAAGTATCTGTTAAAACAGCTACAAATGTTTGAAGCGCACCAAAAAGAATTGAAGACAGACTCTCAATCTTAAATTTACAACACTCTTTATTTGCAGTTTGTACAGACCTTAGGGAACTCAGAATCTAAATTTATTTGTGAAGATACAACTTATGTAAATGTGTCAATATGGCTTATGAACTTACCCAGCAGACCATGACAATCTGTGGTTGTCCTGTTTCTGTCAGTCCCAGCCTGCAGAGGCCATACATGGGCCTGCTGCTGTGAAACTTCCCAACCAATTCTGTCAAACCTCCAGCTGGCAGATTGGAGATAAAAAAGCAAAAGGAGGAAAACATAATGAAAGATTTCTAGATCTTCTTTATGAAATAATGAACACATGAAAGAAAATGTAACTTTTACACAATTACCATCATAAACTTCAGAGTACAGGACAGATTCAAGGCAGTCAGTCTGTTCTTCTGCATTTGTTAATCATTTACTCACCTTTACTGTTCAAAACCCATATCCAACACTAAACCTTTTCTTCTACTGTGAAATTGCTTAATAATTTGCTACTGTATTGAATCTACCCAACTGAATATGTATTAAATCAGCAAAAGAGACATACAGGTCATACCGGTTTGAAAAATTAACAGGGTGTAATGTGTAAATTATGTGAACATTTTTATTTTTGGGGGGACTAAGCCCATCAAAAAGAAGCTGTTTTGGTATCTTTCTTTAGAACTGTTTTACAGCTAAATGTTGCTAGATGCACCCAGACTGAGATTTAAAATGGGCTCAAATAGAGCACAACAGTGACCACCAACTTTTTAAGATTAACTTTAAGAGTATTTTGTTTGTGATAAAAGCACTTAAAATCATGAAAAGGTTTAAAACTGTGTATATTATTATTTTTTATTACACAATGAACTACTCACCCCACATGTTACACTGTGAATAACATAATTAGTTAAAAACCAATGGTTGAATATAAAGCAAATAACAGCAAATCATTGATTTGAAATACAACATATCATGCATTCACATTTATGCATTTGGCAGATGCTCTCCACAACAATTTACAGTGCAGAGAATGTAATTTATATACTACAAGATGTATTATAATTGTGGGACTCCTGGCATTGCTAGCACAATGCTATGCTACTTGTTTATTGAACACAATTAAGGATTATGGCAGTGTAGTTCATTACTGAGAATTTAAAAATAAACATAATAAAGATTTTTGCACATTAGGTTAAAAGGCATTGCCATATAACTTCTACCTTAGCATATATCATATCAATTATATCATATCATATCATATATCAATTACCAGTTCAATCTTAAAATGTTCAAATGAGACTTTTACTTCCAGAATCCTATTAATTCACTAAAACTTGGAAACCCTTTACCTCCAGAATCGAAGAGTTTAAGGTTGTTGGTCAATCCATCATATGTAAACAATGCCCTAGAAAAGACAAAGAGAGAAAATGAATCAGTAAATTAATCTGCTGTTGAACAAAACACAACAGTCAAGAAGAGAGTGGGGATAGAGTTCATCTTTTAAAAAATCAGATAATGTCATCAACATAATGTAACAGCATAAGGTAACATAATGTCCTCAAAAGTCATTCAAGGTCATGCTAGGGTTTTTAAAAGTCAATATTTAAATAGAGACTCCTGACCTTTAACTATCAAGCATATAAACGTATTCCTGATCCTCGTTATATATTCACAGTCAACCAATCAACACTACATTCTCACCTACATCATCTTAAAAGCAATACGTGGACTTGTGTGTAAGGACCATGTGTCTATTATCCATGTGCTTATCCTACAGCCCCACCTGAAATGCTATACATTCTGAACAAGTATTGTGCATACCACGCACTGACCCCAGTGAACCTACTGTACCAAGCCCCGTAGACAAATATACCAAATGTTCTCACAGAAGAGCCAACTTGAGCCATCTCTACCACCCTGCCTTTATTACTACTCTGTGTAAAGAATTTAACAAGAACCTATCAGGATCAACAAACTACCTAACTTGTCTTCTGCTCTCACCTACGAGTTTAGAGAAGACTTGTTGAAGCTCTAATTTTGACAGGCTCAAGTCAGAGCTTGTAACCCAAAGTTCTCCGGGGCTACTAGCTCTAATAACAACTGTAATTGCAGTGTATGAACTTGCAAAGCAACATTTGAACCTGCCTCACAGCTGTTTATGGTTATCTGTCAGTATTGGATGAGACTATTACTTGAAAATGGGGCTGAGGGCACATAATACATTTTAAATTGGGGCCACCTGACCACACCAAAGCAAACGTGGAAGTACAGTTGGGGCACTCATGTTTAAAACCATTTAAAACCACTTCAATAACTACACCAGAACTTTCAACTCGCCGTCCCGTTTTCCTGTTCCCTGCTAAGTGATAAGTGTTACTGATGGCTTTGACAGGGTTCATGGAATAGAGACAGGTTATAATATTTTGGAAGTGTTCCCTTCTGAAACATAGGGCCATTTGGGTAGGATGTTCAAAGTAATATTTAAAAATGCTGCTACAATGATGACAATGCCACAGCAAGGGACCAAATAAAGCGTTCAAACCCCATTTGGAATAAATGTACATGAATTTTCTTCTGTTTCAGGTTTTTGTCTTCTGTGTTGTTTTTTGTCACAAGGAAACAATTTTAAATGTGCAAAACAGAAGAAGAATATTCAGTTTCCCAAGAATATTCAGTTTCATTTTTCTGAGGCCCAGACCCCCTGGTTTATTCGTGTTTCCTTGACTTCAGGTAGCAATTAATAGGCTTGGGTGTGTTAATTTATCATTTTATCACTTGGTTTCTGTTGAACCTGCTGTGGCATGTACACCACAACTGTGTGACATCATTAACAGGTTAATCATTGGGAAAAAGCCTTTTCTAACAGTTTGGTAAATTAAATGTCAAGTAAATCCTTTAATTCTATATAATAGCAACTAAGATCATAGATCAAACTGGTCCAATAATAGCTGGTCTTTAGCACCAGCTAATGAGTCATCTAACAAATGAGTAGTTAAGGTAGTTAAACTAGTTTATTTTTATTTTTTTTCAGACGTCTTTGGCAGTTGCCAAGCAAAACATGCTATTTATTAAGTTAAAAATAGTTCAACTTGACAAATAAGAAGCCCCCTGGATTCTATTACATTCTGTTGTGCTTTGTCTAGCTGTTTCTGAATGCAAGAATTCATTTTATGTAAACACCCCCTAAAAACAAAGTTAGGTGACCGACTATTAATACATTTAATAACATCCCCAATAAAGAATTGTCTATCTTTTCCCACTGTAATTTATACTTAATGCAAATAAATTGGAGAACAACCTGTAGTCATCATGTCCTTATTGTCTTCAAAGCCTCTGATCTCTGAAAGCCACCCAGATGGTGACCTTTGGGCATTTGACTCAGAGCTCAGATACAAGCAACAACAGTCTGTTTCCCCTCATCAGAGTTTGTGTTCAGAGTAACCCAGGAAACCAAACTACCAATCAGTCAGCAATTAGCATAGTGACACCATTGTTCTGCACCATACCACCAGTATGGGAATGAAAGGGGAGAGAGAGTGAGAGTACTGAAGGAGTACTGAAAGTGATTGTACCACATGTCTGTTAGCATAACACAACACAATTTGTTAAAGTGGGTAAGATGGTAACACGGGCACTTTTTAATACTGATTATTTATTTAGTCCAAAATTAGCACAAACTAAAAAACTAAAAATGCAGCTGCAGCAAATTGTTGTTTAGGGTAGAAAACTTTGATTTTTAACTTTTTGAAAGCAATATCATCTGTAAAAGCACAAGCCTGGATAGATCAGTGTCATTAAAAAGTAGGGAAGAGGGTGGTGCTGTTTAGGTTTGTATTTCTTAAAGATATGGGTTGATGACCAAAAGGTTGTCACCATGAGATACCATCACAGCACCTAAGTTGCTGTTGTCACTGTAACAAGTGTAGTTTATGTCACTTTAGAATAAAACATCCACTTGCATTCTTCAGCTTTAAAAGAGGTTCAAAATTGTAAATATAGTAATGACAGGGCATACTGTTGCATTTATGTATGTTCACTCTTCTAAGTCCTACTACACAAGCATTAAGCTAGCATTACAAATTCGTCTAGAAAGCCTAAGACACTAACATCTTTACAAGCAATAAATCCTAATCTCTTCTGAGCCAAAGTCATGCAGGAGCTGAGCTAACTCAAAATGACAGTCGGTCAAACAACACTACAAAGTCATGCATGAATTCATTACGATAAACAAATGTGCATTTCACTAGGGTGAGCACAGGACGGATTCAGTGACACGTCCAGAACCTGCACCAGCTCATTATATATCGGCATCACATTCAAAACACATTGGCCTATTGCTAATTGGAGAGCTGACTTGGTTGGTTGACTTAGGGGTCAAATCAAGTCCTGCTGTAATCTACAGAAAGCTACAGTGAATGGTCACGGTATATTGCTGTATTTCTCTGTTGTGTAAGGACCACACACATTCCCATTGACATAGTAAATGAGTGCAAACAGTCAGTACGTCACTCATTGTCTTGCAGGCATGCATAGCCTCTCCATGGCGTCTGTGACGCTACGAGCTTAAGTGCACATGCATCTACAGGTGTTTTGCATGGAAGAAAAGCTTTTGTTTTGTCTTTTCCAGTTGTCACATGAACCAGTCTCAAATATCCTATGTTGCATGAAACAGTAATTATTCATTTGCCTTCAAAATCTAGTTAGCCACCTACACATGCTAACAAACACATAAATCCAAGAAGGCCAAGAGAAATATTTATTATAAATAAACATATATTTGTTGAAACAAAGTACAGATAACGTATAAAAAAGTGATACTGTGTTAATACAGAGATAAAATGTATTTAATATTTGTGTGTGCAACAAATTTTTATGCCTTTTAGAATATTGCTCCATTGGCTTTGCAACATCTATAACTCTATTTCAGTCTTCTGTCTATGCAGGCAATTCCAGCTCACTAGGGTTTCGAACAGAGATAATACAAAAAGAGTTTTAAATCAGATTTGGAGATCTCAGTACTTGCAGTGATACGCTACATAGGGTTGTAAGACCCTAAAATGACATCATTTCTTGATAAAGGTCACATTTTGGTAACACATGGGCTTATGGTTGCTATACACAATACAGCGGGTGTTGTGAGCTTATACATGTCAAAGATGAAAAACATCAAAACCCCAAACACAACTAGACGTACACAACAAACATGGACACTAAAGCACACTGTCAAACCCTTTAGAACTAGAAGGTTTGAGTTGGTCTGGACTTTATTCAAAAGGACATGTCAGGAAAACACTAAACACAAAGCTGAGAAATGCAAAGGGACCAACATTCAACAGACAGAACTGATGGCAGAAATAATGTGTTTGATTATGTTAGTATGGCCTGGCCTGTCTGTGTTGTTTGTATATGTACTGTATATGTTTGATTATGTTAGTATGGCCTGGCCTGTCTGTGTTGTTTGTATATTAAACAATAAATGCTCAGAGGAAATGCTTGAATAATGTATGAATAAACTCTTTAATGTTATATGTCCATTAATAAATGTCTTAAAATCACTAAAAACATTAGACAATTCCTGCAGTCTGTTGTGTGTGGAGAGAAGTGTTGTCTGGAAGTCGTCTGGCCCTTCCTCACCTCACACACACACTTCCTGTGTCAGAAGACTGATGAGAAAAACACAAGCAGCTCTGTTCTGAACTCCATGTCTGAGTCTGCCAGTTATGAGCTCAAGAACAGAGAATGAGGGATGGATGGAGAAAGAGACAGAAGCCATACAAACCATAAAGGAGAAAGAAACAAGAAAAGAACCATTAAACAGAGAAAAACAAAAGGTTTTAAAATGGGGTGAATTATGTTTTTTTGTATCACAATTAAAAAACAATATTTTGCTGAGACACATTTGTAGTATACTTAAGGGAAAATGTGTTTTCTATTAAAACAGAATGTGTTGAAAAATCTAAATTTATCTTTCCATACTGGCAAAGGTTTTGTATGGTATGTTAAACTGTTTTGTTAAAGTGTTCAAGATGTGGTTTAAAAGAAGACAAATCTAAGATTTCTTTCTGAGTTTTCAAATGTGTCATTGAGCTTTCAACAGTTCTTGAAAATCAACAACATTCATGTCACAGAGCTGGCAGTAAAAGACATTATTATTCTTTATCCATCACTCTTAACTCACACACGTATTTGTCAGGTATGGTAACCCATGCTTAAAATGTGACTTGCATTTAACCCATACTGATGAGAAATGAACACACACTGCAAATTATGAACACACAAACCTAAAGCAGTGGCCAGCACTGCAGCACTCAGGAAGCAACAGGGGGAAAATTGCCTTGCTCAAATTCACCTTAGTAATTTCCTCCAGGTAGTGGGAATCGAACCTGCTACCTTTTGGGTTACAAGTCCAACTC